>OY754967.1:1323597-1635170 GCA_963576475.1 Molanna angustata
TGATAGGTAATAAGTTTTGTGATAGGTAATAAGTTTTGTGATAAGTAATAAGTATTGTGATAGGTAATTAGTTTTGTGATTCGTAATAAGTTTTGTGATAGGTAATAAGTTTTATGATAGGTAATAAGTTTTGTGATAGGTAATAAGTTTTGTGATAGGTAATAAGTTTTGTGATAGGTAATAAGTTTTATGATAAGTAATAAGTTTTGTGATAGGTGGTAAAAAGTTTTTGTGTTATTAGTAGTAACTGACGATGATCGCAAGACATATTTATTTTTCAAGTTATTTCAAAGCAGAAGTATGTGCAAATTTTGTAATTTTTACATTTTAATAAATTATTATTATTACCAACAAAAGATTTCTTTTGAATTAAGAAGTTATCATATTTTAAGCAATATACATACACATTGAGGTTATAAAAATTATATATTTCAAAAACATTACAGATAAACGGTGTTTTTGAAATTGGAAAATCGAGGATTTTTAGGAAAAGAAGCAAAAAGGTGGCAAAAATTGTCTACGGACAATATTAAGTCAGCCCACAATACGTAAAATTACTTTTGTGGCAGACCACATCTCGAAATTTCTTTCGAGCGCGCGCCTAGCGACAGCAAGTACATTTGTTTATCGCTAGGCCGAGTTCATCGCCCGCAACGTCAAACAAGTGACAATACTCCTCAACTGGGTATGACACTTCAAATAAATAAGTCTAGAAAGTTCGAGGACATTGAACTTGCTACCCCTAGCGCAGCACTATTTAAGGGAGTGTACACCTCTACACGTCGTCACTTCATTTCCGTATTTCCGTCACTTCGATTCGTCACTTCACGCCGCCGTTCTCGACCACGCCGTCTCGCCGACACTTCATCTCTCGACCACCGGTCATCTCTCGACCCCGCGAGCACGATGGTACTTCACCATGCGAATATTCGGACACTTCGAACACACCCGCTAACTCGCTCGTTATACCTACTCATCGTGAGAAAGTTCCTTTGTAAGTTATTTCATCAATTGTAAATTTACCCTTATGCAAACTATTAATTGTGATCAATATACTCATTTTTACTTTTGACCATTCTTTCTTCTTCTCTCTAAACCACTGTCCTTGTGTTCTTATTTCAAATCATATCCACTTAATTGGGATATAGTAAACTCTCTTTACTGGTAACCCCTCTGGTTACCACATATATTTAATAGTAACCACTCTGGTTACTAACTACTGTTGATTGGTAAGCCCTCCGGTTACCAATAAGCTTTACTTTTTTAAATAATAAAGGAAATTTAATGTATTTGAGGTTATGCATCTCGGTTTCGTTATTTCGGAATATTTATAATAATTGATTTTTCCAGGAGAACCATGCTGGAAGAAGACCACCAGGAAGATCTCCAAAGAGATGGCGAGACAGTTGGCAGTCCACATCGCAGGAGACAGAATAGCGGTAGAAACAGATCTTCGGATCTATGAAAAGGAAGAATAAGAAGAAGAAGATTTTGACTATTTCTTTTTTAACATTTGCATAATCGTGGTACACAATAATTTATTCACTCTCTTGATGAAACGAGTTTCCAAAAACAAAATCATATACATTTGGAAAACGATATTTTTTTTTGTATTTATTCACTCATTTTGTTTATAATTTTCTCGTGTAAACGGAGTGTTTTCTGAATCAACACGAAAATGTCCATGATGATATGTGTGTAAGCCGGCCCGGCTCGGCGGCCATATTGAATGTAGAGAACGCGGGAACCGGAAACACCTGAGACCGGAAGGCCGCCCCCATTTCCCGCCAAAATACTAGATTTTATTTATAGCCTTTATACCAACCCCTCCGACTCCGCTATGCAGGGGATGGAAGGGATAGCCTCAGTGGAAAAGGCTACATTATTACCTCTGATATTCACAAGGGTAACTTATTACTTACCACCCTTAGGTATACCTCACCAGGTGTTCCTCCACAAGGAGTAGATATTTGTCTTATTTACCTGTACAAATGAAATTTCAATATTATGTATCATCAAAGATGGTTGTTTTATTAATATTAATAACAGGAAATATCACATTATATTCCGTTTATGAAAGCCTGATTAGTAACAGAGTTGTTATATTAAATATTTTTTAGTTTTATTTTGTTATATTTATTATTTACATCTTGAATCAGTTTTCTACAAAAGAAAGCTTAAAATATTAAAAAGGAGTGGGTTGTAACTCCTCACTACCAAGTCACCAATGATTTTCATTTTTATATCTGCTGGAAAAATCGGCATTTTATTTATATATTTATTTTATTTAAGTGGAAACATACATCAATTTGTAAATTACAAAAGACAATACCCCCTTTCAGTAACTATTTAACTAAAATAGGAACATTCGAAAATTTTAGATTTTAGATTTACGGTCTTATTTCAGCATTATAATATATAAATTTAGATTAAATGGAATAGGAACGTACCTATATTGGCCGGAACGTTCTTAAAAAGTCAAAACAAAACAAGAATTAAGTAGCTTCGTATACAAAAATACTATCACAGACCACTATACAACAATGATTGGATTAAAGTCACTCTTAAAACAAAACAAAACATTTAAAGAAATTTGTATAAAAAAAATTGATTATGACAGCCTTATTTCATCATTACAAAAAAAAACCTGGGAACACATCATCCACTGAGGAGGCCTGGAATCACTTTATTTCATATCTCCATACGCATATCGAACTTCATACAAATAAAACTGTTAAAACGCTATCACATCGTAACATAAAAATTAAAAAATGGATCACTCAAAACATCATAAACTGCATAAAGAAACGCGACAAATTACATCAGCAAATCAAAAGACATACAAATGATATAGAATTACAGATCTATTATAAAAGATACAGAAATACATGTAGCCAAATTATAAGAAAATCTAAAGAATTGTACTATAGAAATAAACTTAAGGATGCTAATTACGATCCAAAATGTGTTTGGTCAATTCTCAGGGATAGCACTCATACAAGTCATGATAAAGATTATGAAATTAAAAATTTACTTATCAATAATGAAGATATATTCTTTCAAAAGAATCCGAATACAATACTCAATTTCATAAACAAACACTATTCTGATATTGGTGCCAACTTACATAGCTCAAAAATGTCCGAACAACTCATCTGATGCATCGTACTATACACCTTATAATATTCCAACTCAATTATGCAACACAAACTTCAAATTAAAAACAATTTCAGAATCTGACATAATAAAAATAATACTTACACTAAAAGATAGCAACACGACAGGGACCGACGGTATAGATGCCAAAACAATTAAACTACTTCAGGACCAAATCATCTCACCACTTACATATTTGATAAATCTCAGCATTACATCCGGAACCTTCCCACGTAAATTAAAAGAAGGTCTTATTGTACCTATCTACAAATCAGGTAAAAAAAACGATGTTAATAATTATAGACCCATTACACTTCTAAACACGTTTTCAAAAATCTTGGAAAAAACTATTAAACAACAATTACAACATTACCTAGAAACAAATAATCTACTCTCAAACAATCAATTTGGTTTTCGTAAAAACAAGAACACTGAACAAGCCATTTGCACTGTCACAGACTATATAATGAACAATTTGGACAAAAAACAAAAAGTGATCTCTGTGTTTTTAGACCTAAGTAAGGCTTTTGATACAATTTCACACGATAAACTCTTTGCAAAACTAGATAGAATTGGTGTTAAAGGTAAAGAGCTCGATTTGTTAAAAAGTTTTATGTCAGAAAGACTTCAGCAGGTAAGGATCGGTGGGAGGTTGAGTAATCAACTTCCCATTAAATACGGCGTTCCTCAAGGTAGTATTCTCGGACCACTCATATTCCTTATCTACGTAAATGATCTGTGCAAGTTGGATATTGATGGTGAAATTGTGACTTTTGCTGATGATACAGCATTACTTTTTCATGCTGATACCTGGCACATGGTGTATAAAAAAGCAGATAAAGGGCTAAGCATCGTTAATAAATGGTTAAATGAAAACACCCTAACACTTAACACATCTAAAACTAAATACATTACACATAGTATAACAGAAAGAGGACGACCCCATGCACCAATTACTATTAAATCACACACATGCATACAAAACTTGAACATTTGTCAATGTGAGTGTATTGAAAGAGTAAATGATATCAAATATTTGGGTATTTTAATTGACAAAAATCTACGATGGTCAATACACACTGAATACATTAAAAACAAACTTAAAAAAGTGCTGTATCTAATAAACAACATAAAAAACATCTTCCCACGTCAGATATTGCGATCAATTTACTTTGCAATATGCCAATCAATCATTCCTATGGATTGCTGGCCTGGGGAGGTTCAACAAATATTGCAATAGACTCGGTTAGCAAGGCACAAAAATCAATAATAAAAAGCATACTGAATGTGCCATACAGAACAAGCTCCACAGAAATTTTCAAGACTCTGGAAGTTATGACACTTCGTCAACTATATGCAAGATCTGCACTTCTGTACCATTTTAAACATAACATACCCACTATACACAATACACAACCTCCAAGAACAACAAGATCTTCCATCACCAACACAATAAATATCCCAAAGTTGCAAACTACCCATGGACAAAGACACTTTAAATACTATGCCATCAAACTACAAAATAGCCTACCAACCTCATTAAAACTGCTACCACATAACACATCGTCACAAAAATACAAAAAACACATAACAGCATGGATAAACAGCACCGGTTCAGAACAAATCAATAATATTATCACACCCAATCAAATATAATTAAGCTTCACAATTTTTTTTCTCAATAACAATTTAATGCATAATTTGATTCGAAAACTATATACACAATGTATTATCTGTCACACAACTGTTGTAATGAACACCTCGGCACAGGACTTCCTAGTGAGGTGTTCATCGTATTCTATCATTTACAACACTTATCATTAAATAATACATATACACACACACACACTCACACACACGCACGCACACACACACACATACACACACACACACACACACACAAACACACATACAAACACACCCTCACACACACACACATACACACACACACACCCTCACACACACACACACACACACACACACACACACACACACACACACACACACACAAACATATGTAACTTCTAACTCTAGTATGTAATCAACATTGTATTGTATTGTATTGTTTATAATAAATAAATAAATAAAAAAAAAAAAAAATAATAAAAGTTCCTGAATTAGACGTATTATGAATAGTTATGATAATGATGAAGATTTCATAATTTTCATAATTATTCAAAATACGTCTAATTCAGTAACTTTTTAAGAACGTTCCGGCCAATATAGGTACGTTCCTATTCCATTTAGTCCAAGTTGATATTTTATAACGTTGAAATAAGACCGTAAACCTAAAATCTACAATTTGAGAACGTTCCTATTTTAGTTACAATAGTTACTGAATAGGGGGTAATGGTGAATGTTGACTATTTTTTTGCCAAAACAGTTCCCTCATCATACATTATGCGTAATATAAAAATATAATTACTAAAACATTATGTAAACACTAGAGTGAAAAAGCTACAGGTATTTATTCGACTAAACCATAAGAAATGTCTTTTCTTTTTTTTCCCGCGCAAAAAAAATATCCAAATAAAGCCCAGATAAATCAAGTAGCTTATTTTATATATTTAATAGCTATAAATGCACAAAAATGCAACATGGAAATCAACTTTAAGAAGAAAAATAGTAATATTGCTAATATTAGGTACCTAAATTTAAAACTTTATCAAAATATATTTTTTCTTCCAAATTTACTATTATAACCAAATAAATTAAATACAATCGAATCGACAGTGATTTATCCATTTTTTCGATTTTCTTGAAATGTATCTTTTCAATGAAAATGATGCAACCTCCCGATAACTTAATTCACATTGAAGAGGGCGTGGGGGAGGAATAAAATTGTTAAAAATTGTTTAAATGTATACACCTAAACTAACCATATTAAAAAAAACAGTTAGCTAAAGCATTTGATGGAAATTATTGCCATTTACGAGGCTACATCAAATATTTTAGAGACGTAGAAATATACAATAATGAATAAATTCTACAAGAAATGTCATCAACCTATTATTATCAACAACGACATGACATAGAATTAAATTATCGATCGTTATGTTGGTATTCATACTTCTACACCTTTAGATCTTTTTATATACCTTCAACACATTGCCGCCAAATGTATAATGCATAGACAACGCCCAAAAATCTTTCGTAAAAATAGACACTTTTTGGGAGGAAAAACGCATTTCCCGCCAATGCCGTTCGTAGAAATAGTGGTAGGTAACGAAAATAAAATAGGGAAAAATTCTTTTTTTAAATTCTTGAAATCATAGGTATTATATGTTATACATAATTACCTACTGAGTAAAACTTGTCATTTAATAATAGGAATTATAATTACCTTTAAGGGTCGTATTACGCATGTTATATGAGAAAACGGTAAGATAATCTTTCCCTCTCCAAATTCTCAAGTCGTATTACAGATGTTATTTGGTATTACAGAAGTTATCTTACCCTATCTGCATCTCACGCGACTGTCATTATCTGTCAAATTACGATATTTGTGAGATTTCGGTGAGGTAATGGTGAGGTACCAATTTAGCTACCTTATCCATACAAATGTGGAAAAAATAGTCAACAACATATTTTTTGGAGACTTCTGTAATTTAAATAATTATATTTAAATACTAACTTACACGAATATGCGAACCTCAAGGCCATATTCGATAAAAAAGCAGTTATATTTTTACAGACGCACTGTTGAATTTGTTAAAAAAAATCTCATTATAAAATATTGATTTGAATTTTTGACCTAAACAATGTCAGGTATTCGAATATTTTTATTATTGCATATGCGCAAACATTGGATTTTTTTCCCTGTCGGGAGTCAAAGATATTTTTTAACAGATTTTTAATTATCTCAATAGAGACGAAGTTGGAATATTTATTGTAGGAGAACCGGGAAATCAATCAATTCAGGGGTGACTTCTATGCGAAAAATGCATTGTCACCTCAGATATAAGAATTGTAGCTTTCATTATTTACAAAAAAAACAATTCTCTCAATAGATGGCGTTCCAACAAAAATAAATAAAAAATAATAAGATTGTTGTTCATAATTTCACCCATAGATGGCTGTAGTAAAAATTCCTTATTTTCAAGCGAAAAGAATTTCAGTAATACAATATATAGAACTTTCAAAATTGAATTGATAGGGATCTCATTAAAAGGCATAATTGGTGAACGTTGCGCAAGCGCATAAAGTGATCACGTAAACCAGCCGATGACAGGTCGTAAGCCCTGTAGGTGCCTTGATTTCCCGGTTCTCCTACAATAAATATTCCAACTTCGTCTCTATTGAGATAATTAAAAATCTGTTAAAAAATGTCAGGTATCATAAAATTAACTCGATGCTTATGTGAAGAAAGTATTTAAAATCCATAACTTCAAAGTTTTACATGTATGCTAATGAAAAAAAATCATAATAATTGTAATACAAGAGGAAGTAAAATGTACAATTTTAGGAGTGTTCCATTACTAGAAATATGTGTATGCTTAGGTTAGGTTTGGATATGGGTACTTTCATTGTACATATTTAACTTAATGAACTCTTGTTTTGACTACACTGGTTGAAGCGTCCAGCGCGAGTTGACTACATAATTTGTTTGACAGTGTTTAATGCTTTGAATAACCTGGCACCACAGTACATTCAAGAGTTATGTCAGAGAAAAGAGCTAACTGGGAGGCATCTCACACTCAGGTCTTCTGGATCACAGAGTAACAACTCCCTAAAGAAGTTAGACAGAGACAACTAAGCGGCTTACAATGATCGATACTTAAGCGTGAGTGGTCCTATAAAGTGGAATAGATTGCCTCCAGATATCCGTAGTGCACAAAGCAAGAGCACATTCTCTAAAGGACTGAAAACAGCTTTGTTTCAGTTTCATAGAGCAACATTAGACAGAATATAAGCGCCCTTGGAATGATCCTGAATCATTAAACGGCGCTATATAAATTATTTATTATTATTTGATTTTAATATAAATAAAATTTGGCATTTTCTTAGCAAATCCAAATTTTAATTTGATTATACCAATGAAATAAGTTTTGCATCAAAATTTCCTGACTATATACAATGAAATACTACAAGACGCTACATAATATGAATTAAATTCTTTTCCTGATTTTAAAGTGTGCACTTTATATATTATAATCTAATATAGTGGACCAAGGTTTTAAATTTATCAGTTACCAATTTCATTCTTCTATAACACAAAAATTTACTCAAAGAATAATAAATCCATTTTTTACCCTTAAAACCTGATGCCATACGCCTCTAATCTTGTAAACATTCATGCATCGTGTCATAAATGCTCGTCAATTGTTAAAGTTTCTTACGTTTCACATGGTCATACTACACTTTTCTAAAATGACCCATACTATTCACTCCCGTCTCGTACACCCTTGTATATTCTTTTAATATGGCCAAACTACCTCAGGGCATTCACTCTCATTTTGCTAATACTTACTTACTTAACGAGCCCGGAATTCAGATTTTGCCACTCCAATGTGTGGCGGCGGCAATACCCCTGTCGGTTAATCTTATCAGGTCGTTCATGTGACAGCCTTCGTCCAGTTTTGCTATAACATTCTTCTTTATGTATCACAGATTATACTTTTAGTTTTTTCGAATACCAGTATCTTAGATTTACTAACATTAAGTAATACTCAATTCGTTCTGCAGGCATCCTTCATACACTTTATTCACTAAATATTGCAATCACACGTTCTGCAATCAAAACTGTTTCATCTGCATAATAAAAAATAAAACTGTTTAATACAAATAAATATATAAGGTACATATTTATTACAAAACACACGAAATGTGGACTTATACTATATACTTAAATGCCATCACGCCATGTTCCTCACAGGGTAGGCAGAGATAATGGAACGCCACATTTTTTCATCTTGACACACATTCATCACCTTGTCAACATTCATGCATCGTCTGTTGTTTATGCTTATTACATTTCTGTTTATCAAAATATCGTTCACACGGTCATGTCATCTTTTTCTTGCAGGCATCCTTCATACACTTTATTTACTAAATGCTGCAATCACACGTAATGCAATCAAAACTGTTTCATCTGCATACATCAAGTCATGTACGATTGATTTGTATCAAACCAACATTTACATACTTTAATGTTAAAGCAGTGCAACATTAACAGCGTGCAATTAAAAGACATTGTATTAAAGTATATTTATTTATTTAACATCAATAAAAAACGAGTGGGTTGTGGCCAACACTAAACTCTCCATACCATAGTAAGCGTTCATTTTTTCTTCTTGAAATGTTGACAATTTCAATATGGTAAAGAATGCTTATGTTGTATGAAATATTTTAATAAAAGCAGATAAATTTTGTTTTAATAGCAGTAGAGCATTTTCAAAATTATAACACGTGATATCATATGAAGAATTTTTTTGTTATTTATGGAAAGCTAATCAGTTCTATGTTCAAGCTCTTTACCTTATAACATGAAATCAAATTACTGAACTTTTCCATACATAAGAAATTTATATATTTATATACATTTTTTCATTCTAAATTTTACTACCAGGATTTCTTTCTAACAATTTATTTTCTAACGATAGTATATTTTTATATTAAGATAGCCCCATAAGCAGAATCGGTGGTGTTGTTTACAATATCAGATGTTGTCTTCTATGAGGTTTTTCTTTGTGGTCATGGTAACATTTCATAACTGAAAAAAAAGGCAAAATAATAGTAACATCAAAATAATAATAGGCTAATTTAATAGGATTTTTCATAACAGTCATTGTATTAAATAATAGTAGAAAACCAAAACATATTTCATATTAGTATGAATGATGATACTAGCACAGCATGAATTATACCAAAGAAGTTTATTATAATGACATCTATGGATTTAAATTGTACCGACATATTCTATCTACAGTTTTGGCTTTACTGATGTATGATAATATAAAAAAGTATTTTAACCAATCTTGTCAAAATCAATTTAAAGTATATATAGGACGCGCCAAGCGAATGTATATGGGTGATATCACCAATTTTAACAATTTAAATTGTATCAACCAATAAAATCAGTTGATGTTCGACGTTATACAGCGTATTGAGGCACATTTCCCCTGACCTTTGCAAAAATGATTTATAAAACTGTCACCTACATCCTCTTATATGGCGAGCACTAATAACATTGTAATTGTTTCTATAGACACTCAAAAGATTCTTTTTAAGTAAACCATGTACGCTCAAAATTTTCTTATACTAGTCGTTAACGCCTTTATAAAGCATACTTTATGTACTCAAGATTTTTATGAATAATTTTAAAATCCAATAGGTACCTACCGTCGACTGTCGCCATAAGTCTTCTTCTTTTTGGATCTGTTAGCCTGTTAAAGTCCTGTGTCAGTTTCCTTCCTGTGACGTCGAATGCCAGCTATCCTTCTATCTTTTGGGAGGACGTCCTGAAGGTCTGCTTTCTTGGCGAACATTATCCCTGGCTACTTTTGTTTGTTCGTGTTCATTCCATAACCTATGTTTCATTGTTCCAAGTTTTCTAGAGCAGAATGACAGTTCTCTGAAAACATCATTTTTGTTGGTTAAAATGTACTAATTTGCGTACAGTAAAATATAAATTGTGAAAAGTGCAAAGATATTATAGTAAGACTTTATATTATGTATGGAAGTTTATCTAGTTTACGGTTATGATAAGTAATTAAATATAATTCTTGTTTTTTTATAACTCTTGTTCATTGTTGTTTTTTTTCAGAATTGTCAAATTCAACATCTTATAAAAGCAATAATGAACAAAATTAATAATCTTTTTTAGTAGATATAGCAAGAATACAGATTCCCGCTGTAATATAAATGCTTTCATAAGGTATGTTGTACATTATAAATCAATGTTTATAACTCATATGAAAATACTGTAAATCTAAAGTAATAAAGCAATCAAAATGTTAGTGTTTGTGTGTGTGTGTGTGTGTGTGTGTGTGTGTGTGTGTGTGTGTGTGTGTATGTGTGTGTGTGTGTGTGTGTGTGTGTGTGTGTGTGTTTGTCTCACGCCTTCTGAAAAACCAAAAACATCTAAAATCTAATTTATGTGCGAACGTGTACCTGTATACCTGATGCAGTGTCATGCTAAAAAGAATGCGATAAAAATGCTGAATTTTAAAAATATTTAAATAATTATTTTTTTCATACAAAATTTTCATATCTGTTAAAAAAGTGTACATTTTGCACGCAAATATCTGTTAGTTTAAAAGTTAGAAGTAGGTATTTACACAAAAAAAATATATTTTGAAGTATAACTTAGCGTTTAAGTGAAAAACATGGTGAATATTTGGTATAATTATAATGTTTAACTTATTTTTAAAGTAAGCCTTTTGTACATAAACGCCGCCATTTTAATATCTTTTCATACAATATTTCATTTTCCCACCGAATGAATATGTTCTTGAAAATAATAAACCTTTGAAATAAATGTAATTATGAAATAATAAAATGAAACACAAGACATTACGGCAAGTTTTAAGACATATATTGTAAAAATGTGTTATTTATTAGTAAAGATATAGGCATAATAAAATTGCATAATTTGTAAATAATATTTGATTTTTCTGACAATTTTCATTTTTATGGCATCGAACAAACCAATGTAGGTACCTACATATTATTCAAAAAATGTCTACAAACCATTTGATATTTTTTACATGTTCTATGGTTACTATGGTAACGGACACATTCTGATATTCAAATAAAATTTGTTATAAATCGAATTCGAATTAATTTAGAACATCATTGTAGGTAGGTACCTACATACCTAATACTACTTAAAAACCAACAATATACTAATTTCGTATAGGAAAATTATTAAACTATCTTAGGTTAACTACAATACACATGTCATTCAATCTACAAACTATTTCCTATAGTGAAATTCTTCTTTTATTTAAGTAGTCCTTTGGGTGATTTTTTATACAAACTATTTCTTGGAGTTTAATTCTTCTTCCTCTTCTTTTGTGAAGTCATTTGGGACAGTTCATAAATAAACTATTTCCTATAGTCTAATTTTTCTTTTTCTTAATTTATGTAGACCTTGGGTGAGTTTTTATACAAACTATTTCCTATAGTCTAATTCATCTTCTTCCTCTTCTTTTATGTAGCCCTTTGGGTGAGTTTTTATACAAACTTATTCCTATTATCTAATTTTTTTTCTTCTTATTTTATGTAGACCTCTGGGCCAGTTTTGATACCAACTATTTCTTTTAACGTATTTCTTCTTTTTCTAATTTTATGTAGACCTTTGTTGAATTTTGTATAAACTAACTTCCTATAGTCTAATTTTTCCTCTTTTTTTAATATAATTATATAATTATTCTTCTAATATGTAGACCTTTGGGTCAGTTTTTATACTAACTACTTTCTATAGTCTAATTCTTCCTTTTCTTATTTTTTGTAGATCTTTTGGTTAGTTTTTATACAAACTATTTCCTTTAGTCTAATTCTTCGTTTTCTTATTTGATGTAGACGTTGGGTGAATTTTATATAAAATATTTCAATTCATCTTCTTCTTCTTTTATGAAGACCATTTGGTCAGTTTTTTATATAATACATTTACTATTGTGTAATTCTTCTATTGCATCTTTTATGTAGACCATTGGGTCAGTTTTTATTACAAACTATTTGTTATAGTCTTATACTTATTCTTTTTTTTCATTTAGTCTTTTGGGTTAGTTTTAAGTCTTATAGTCTATTGTATAGAAATATTATAAACAACATGCACACTTGACGAAAATACATAAAACGAATGGGATGTGACCATCACTAGAATCTTCTCAATACTTTTTTTCAATCGAAATTTACACCATTTATTATATCATCATATATTGCTTAATTTTCAATAACTACATATTTGATTTTGATGACAATATAATAAAAAATCGGGGTTGTGGCCATTACTGGACTCTTCACAACGTTTATATTCAAATTAAAAACTATTTAAGTCTTCTTCTGTAATGTAGATCAGTTTTATTGTGCAAAAATATAATAATCTATAGGTATGCACACTTGACGAAAAATATAAAAACGAATGGTATGTGACCAACACTAGAATCTTTTCAGTACTTTTGTTTATTTAATTTTTAAGCCATTTCCCATCATCCAAAATTACTAAATATTTAAAACACACTATTTGCGTTCGATGACAATATATAAAAATAAGGGTTGTGGCCAAATCCAAACTCTTTACAACGTTGTCTCTTTATAATCAGTCATATTTAAAACCATTTACCATAGTTCATGCGTGCAGAAATTGTATGTACCTACTTATATATAAAAACAAATGGGTTGTGGCCATCACTTGAACATTTTACATCGCTTAAACTCAATTAAATTTCAAACTACTTTTCATACTACGAATTAGCAAATATTTTTTGTGACAATATTATATAAACGATTGCTTATTCCTTCACTAATTTACATTCTTGGCCAACGGCGGGACATAAAAGCTAGTACGTAATAAAATAACAAAAGTATGTAATTAACTTACCAGTTTCCAAATAATTGTGCCCAGCTGGCAACGTTTATTTTGTTTTATGTGTTTATTTATCTAAATACGAAAATAAACGAAGAAATTGTAATATAACCTCGCGAACTTTTATGACCAAACAACAAAATGTCAAAATCGTACGACATGGATTCACACGAACCATAGAAAATAGAGTTGCCATTAATTAAAAGTAGTGGCGCTCGCAGACGATGGCCAAAAAGATACACTCAAAGTAAGGTAAGATTAATCTTAACTTACTGTACATTATAGGTTATCCAAAATACCGTTGCCAAGGAAAGATAGATCTTTCCTTAAAACAATCTTACAGTGAGGTACCTCAACTTTTTCTTATTTTTTTCTCAAGATAACTAACGAAATACCAGCCTATAAGTCTGATATGATATTCTTACAATTTTATGTTTAGTTGACTTGAAAACTAAAAAATGTATTTTGGTGGCAGTAATATTTAATATCGTCCACAATGAGGTGAATGTTGCCAGTGTTTAATAATATAAAAATAATGTTTTCGTACGAAATAACATGTTTGGTAAAACAACACAAAATTAGGTAAATTTCCGTTACAAATTTCCATCCAAGTTGTGGTCTCAAATTACCTACTGCCGTCCGAAGAAATTCAACTAATCATTCAACGTCTTACCTCTTACCTAACCTAACCTACCCTCTTGTTTCCTACGTTCATCATATCATTTTCTTACTGACTATATTAAAATACTAACTTTGACATTATATATAAAAAAAAAATCTACAACAAAAAATATGGAAATTTTGAAAGCATTTATCATTATTTTTTAAGTCTATATCATTATGCGTTGTTGAATTATGTTCCAATGTGAAATATGATAATTCCTTGAATTATAATAATAATATTCAGAATATCCAAAGTGTGTACTATTGGTTAACAATTGATTTGGCCAACAATTACAGATATTGTCATTGGATTCATTTCAATACGATCGGAGAAATTTTAGAATAGTACTCAATACTTAACTGTGAAACCAACTTCCACAGAGAGTGGAAGAATTTTCTCAGTGGCAGGTAATTTTGCTGCAAAAATCAGATGCTATTGGCTTTCTGATAGAGTGTTTTTTTACTTTTTATTTTATTTACCTTTTATCACACCATATTTATAATGACAATAATAAGTAGATTATTGCTGCCCAACTAGAAAATCCTGTTCTAGGGCTAGCAGTTTACAATTTTTATTGATATGCAATTATGAACCAGGTGATTGTTCCCGTTCCACACTAAATAGGTACACAATCTCAGCTTTCTGCACTCACAATCATTACCTCAACAAACATATGGGCTCACACAAAACAGATCAACCAGGTCCTAATGTCTGCCATAGTAACTATAAATCCAATCTCTGACTCGATTTTTATTCAGAACCATAGAAAGAGACTAGTTAACTATGGTGGTGTAGTTAATATGAATCACATGTTTCCCAAATCAAATCAAATATTTTTATGTGTTACTCAATGAGCATCGCAAACACAATACGGCACTGTTACAAATGTTGTTAATGATTTTAAGCATTAAACGAGTTAACATGTTTAAAGGCTTATTTTGTTAAATAATAAGCAAAAAATTTCGTTGATTTTGATTTGAGTTTTAATATGTTTTAAGTGATTAAAAAAATCTGTTTATGGAAACGAAACGTTTTTTTTTTTTTCTATTTTGTCCTTCCGAACGATCTTTGGCCCTCTGTGGCGCCTCTTTTAAAATGGCACATAAAAAACCTTGACATCCCAATTTGTGCAACTACATAGTAAAGACTCGTAGATCTTATAAGAAAATCCTATATAGGTAGGTACAAATTGTCACGTAAAGCAAAACACCATAATTTACATAAGCAATATAACTAATCATGCAATCGCTGTAGGTACTGATTGTACAAATTATATGCATCTAATGTTTGTATTATATAGGTACATACCTAATATAATGTAAACACTTGTCATGGTTCTCGAGTCTTAACATGTCATCATATGAACATGCCTCCAGCTATCTAAACATATAACAATCTCTTAACATGCGACACTCACTGACTTAATTCGATTATCAAGCGATTGCACAATAGGTACTATAATATGAAGTGATTGAGCAATATCTACCTATTCAACAATTTGCTTAATAGGTACAGACGATCAACGTCAACAAAAGAAAATCAAATATTTGTTAAAATAACAGAGATTTTTTATAACTAATTTGTCAATTACGTTTTATATTCAACAACACTTTTTAATAAAGCAATTTACTCAAGCGAGTATACAAGCTATAGGTATTATAGACACACTTATTTGAAATGCTTTACACAATTGTGTCAAAAATTCAAAAGAAGTTATGTGATAATAAATGTAATTATACTTGTCTGTTTTCTCTTTTAGACTCTAACAGCCAGTTTCATAAAAAGCAGCAAAAGGACCCTTTAGTTAAAGGTTCTTTAAAAATTTAAAGTCGCCTTTAAGTCGTTGCGTTTCATAAATAATAATGCCGCGTACTTTAGTAAAAGGCAGAAATGTCACCAAAATACCTGAAAGTTGGCAATATTGCTATCAAAATGTATGGAAACATAGCTCATAGCATAGGTAAATATTTCTGTTTACTACCATATATATAATATGTTATTTCTGTCATTGAATTGATCATTGATGTATAGGACATGTTTATGGAACAAAATGTATGGAAACATAGCTCATAGCATAGGTAAATCTTTCTGTTTACTACCATATATATAATATGTTATTTCTGTCATTGAATTGATCATTGATGTATAGGACATGTTTATGGAACAAAATGTATGGAAACATAGCTCATAGCATAGGTAAATCTTTCTGTTTACTACCATATATATAATATGTTATTTCTGTCATTGAATTGATCATTGATGTATAGGACATGTTTATGGAACAAAATGTATGGAAACATAGCTCATAGCATAGGTAAATCTTTCTGTTTACTACCATATATATAATATGTTATTTCTGTCATTGAATTGATCATTGATGTATAGGACATGTTTATGGAACAAAATCTATCAAAAAATTCTCCTTAATTCTACTTTTCCATGTGGTCGATTTTTTTACTATATACTTTTCACTGCTGTATCACAGTACGCATCTTCTAATTAGCTAATTTTGAAAACATCGTTTTTTTATATTATTTATAAAAAAATGTTTAAATAATAACAAAACTATTGAATATTAGTAAGTAATATGCACATGATCGTCAACATTCAATTGACAATATTGACATCAACAAGAACTGACTTGAACATTATGTCATATTGCAGCACACTCTGGTGGCAAAAAAATGAACTGCTCTTAAAGAAGTCTTTAGTGACTAAAGTACGAAGATACTGGACTTTAAATTAAAGTGGACTTTAAGTGACATTTTGTTGTTATGAAACGCAATTTATTTTAAAGTCGACATTAAGTCTCCTTTAATTTTTATGAAACTGGCCATAAAGCCTGTAATTTCGGGGGAGGGGGGTAAATTAGGTATGTGAGGCTGAAGTCTCCCTGGTTCACGTATTCCATTTGATATCTCATGCTGAAGCCGTGTGTGGAATTCTTGAGTGATTCATTCTCTGTAGGTACATATACAGATACCAATAGCATCTCTTTTTGTTAAATATCTTTAAATATTATTAGATTTTTCTTCCGTTATTTGATATCTAAAAACTACTTACTAAAATCTGTTCAAAGAACTTCACAAAAATAACTTAGTAACCTTTACATACTTACCGTCTTACTTATAAACGTAAACTATCTATAGTACCTGGTAATAGAGCGTGATTACTGAAAAAGTTAACTTATAAACCGTGACTATCTTTATTACACCTTTATTTAGTAGACGTCAAGTTAGGACGGATTAAAAGGTTGTTTGACGCTTGACTAACGCGTCATACCAAATATTTCAAAATGGCGGATCTTTCACATAATAATATCCGACGCATATTTGAGATTGACAGAAAAATTTAATCCTTATAACGCTGTTCCTTGTTATTCTTCATCGCAATCGTGTTTAAATTGACTCAACACGGCACAGCGCGGAGTTTGTTTTCATTTTTCGATGTCAGTTATCCAAAGATATCTATTTTTTAACATCATTCTATGAAGCCAATGCGCTGTATTAAATTTTCGACATTTTCCAATTTGCTTTCAAGGTTTGCGTAGTGTGAAGTTTCTAAGCACGTCCCTGGTATGACCATTACTGTATGTATGTATGTTTAATTATTTTATTTTATAATAGACATGTTTTTTTTTTAAAAAACAGGTTTGATAACACTAACAAAAGTAAATAAAAAGATTTATAACAGAGATAATGGAAGGATACACATACATCGTTTATATAAACATACGTTCATATACTACTGTATATATGTAAAATAACATCCCAATATAGCTGCATAAAAAGTAATTTTTGGGTGACAAATACATATTATAATGTTATAGTTGGCTGACTTTGGTAAATAATAAACTACCTAATTGAATTTTAATTCAATGGTTTTTCAATTTGATCCAACTCTACGTTTCGTAAAATCCATTACCGTCATACAATAATTACAAGTTTGTCCCAAAGACAATGCCTAAGTAATTTCACGGTTCAAATTAAACATTTACTGGCAACACAGGACGGATAATTATTGTTATATTCAAAGCTCACAACAATATTAGTTAATTAATAAATATAAAGGTACACAATTTCATGGTTTATGTAGGATTAACTAAATAACACTTTATTCAATACCAATTATTACAAAATGGAAAAAATAAATTTTTTTGTCGTTTTATTTTTACGGTCAAGTTATACTGCACTACCTCAAGAGAAATTCCAATATAGGATGAACAATGTATATTATTTTACTAGCAACTTTACTGTGTAATTTAATTTCGGTATGAAAACTGATACAGTAGATACTAGATACTCAACACTCATATTTATTTACTTTTTGTATATAATATAAACAAATATAAGTATTGTACACTGGCGGGCTCATTGCCATTAGGCAATTTCTTCCAACCAACCAGATGATCGAGTGACAAAATTATATATGTAGGCTACATCGCTAAATACTTAAAGCTAAAAAAGAACAAAGACAATATCCATTATAGCAAAAAAAATAGGATTGGGATGGAACAAGAACATATGTAACTTCTAACTCTAGTATGTAATTGTTTTTGTAACTTCGATATTGTATTGTTTATAATATAATAATATGTTTATATAAATAAATAAAATAAAATTAAAAAAAAATCGAGATCAGGTGTAATATTTACTAAAGAAGGATAAATATTCCTTCTTTAGTAAATATTACGTTATTACGTAGCAAAGGAAAGGAAGGAAAATGAGAGGGATCAGGTATTTTCGGAAATATATCCCTGCTTTTGTCATTTCTTGAAAATCGAAAGTAAATTTTTCAAAGTTATATCAGGACTCAATTTATCCTAGATACTTTCTGAACGTACTTCAAAGGAAGAACTGAAAAGTTCAGTGTTATGAATATCATATCAAAAAGACAAATGTATTTAACAATGGTAGGTATTTAAATTTCGAAAGTCAAATATTTTTACTGCTTTATAAATGTATCATTATAATATCCGATTTATATTTAAAAGTTGACTTTGTTTGGGATACTCCCGTTCCACCTCACTCTGTGTACCATTCTCCTGGCCTAAACTCGTAGATAATGTCAGCTCTATATATTACATACCCGTTTATGTAGTAGCCTAAAACGTTTACAGATATTTTCATTTATTTTCGTTAAGTGTGTAACTATCCATTTCCATCATCTGCAAGTACCTATCATACGCGAGTAATTTATATCATCATTGTGTGGTCGGTGAAAGGCTGCAAAGTGTGCTGAATGTTCTTTGAGGGCAGTCTTTTTGTATCACCATTACTTACAATGCAAGAAGACCATATGTCAAGACCTCAGCTCGAGTTCTTCAGCAACAGATCACGCGCAAGATCTTTTCTTCTATTATACGACCGATTCCATTACCCCGTAATGTTTATCACTATTATTATTATCATTATGGTCAGGCCCTCCATCGGCAATAATTAGACATTATGTTTCCATTATGAACAGTTGAGAAAACCGCACAAAACGCCCGGGCCATATGGCAAAATGACCACGGCCAAAATAAACGATTTTTTTTTCTTCATACTTTCATCTTTTTTCATGCCACACGACCCGATGTAAAGTTGAAGGTGGGATATAACATTATCCGGGAGGTGATTATACTCTGGCTATATACAATGTAGGTACTATACTACCCATACTATTGTTAAAGAAGATGATGGTTATAGAAGTATTATTGTAAGAGACAATACATCAGGTGGGTAACGGCTGAAAAAAACGGACAGATTGTCTGCAACGTTTAAAATAGCATCAAAGTCATATTTAATTTTTAATATGACTTTGATGTCATAGGTACTCATATTAAATTTTGGCTAGGAGAGATTACCCGAGTAAGAACAATGCCGCCTTTGGACAGTTTGTTACCGAAAAATGAGTATTTATCGCGTGTGTGTTCGTCATTTTTATTACTGACTGACTGTTGTTACATAATACAATAAGCCCTTAAAATTTACAAAAAACAAAAATATTTATTTTCTCATTAGCTCCAGTAGGTATTGATTTGTAAGAAAAGGGTCGAGCATAGGATATATTTAGAAATACTTTGTCATACAATTCTTGTTTCTCAGGACTGAAAACACTGTTTTTTTGGACTAAATTACCATTTGGTAAAAATGCAAGTCATTTTTACATAAAAGGTGCGAAAAGTATTCAATTTTATTATTATTATCGACCTTCGGGATTTACTTGATTAGGTATCTGACTGCTGATCCAAAGATCCCCGGTGGAGACACAGTTTTTAATTGTTTTCAGTCAGTATCATGGAGATAATATTGTATCCAGAATGTGACAACTTATTATTGGGTGCGTGTTAAATTATTATTTGACATAGTTGCCCGAGAAGCGATATACAACAAAAAAAAACTTAGTTGTATTTAAAAGATATGTTAACCTGGGGGGGTTACTCATGACACGTTCTTAATACATTCTTATCTTGCCTTAATCTTAAAAGTGTATAAATCAGTACTCGATTATAATCCAATCTTAACCTTTCTCGACATTTAATCACGAATAATTGTTTATATCAATGTTTACTATGAATTTTTCATTAATTGTTGTATAAATTAATATCATTATTCAATTAACTTAGCCTCAAAGATTGCTACATTCTGAAGCTCCCCTTAATTTTACTGTTATCAACTTCATGAGTAGCCCTGCTGAATAAAAAGAAATAGCGAAGAATGAGTTTTTTAGATTTCAAAAGTTAGCGGTAACACGTCCCAAATGATATGGGCGTGGTAAATGAATAAGAAATGAAATAATGTATAGAAAAGAGTGTAGTTACCGACAGTAATTACTTGTATAAAAATGGGTCAAAAATGATCATGTAGGTACTTATAGCCTCTTCCTTCCAACCGCAAACATTTTAATACTACGTCTTCTTACCATGCCTTACTTTTATGTAGGTACCATCCCATACCATGTGGTCATTTTTATTGGTCGTATAAGCTTGCAATAACTCTTATGATTGTTCGTTCATTGCATATATTATAGGTACAATGTTACGCCATTATTGTAAGAACAGTCAGGTCCACAGATGGTGAACACTGACAAAATGAACGTGTATATAAAAATAATAATAATGTCATCATTTTTTTTGCAAAATAACGGAATTGTATACGGGACATTTGAAACCCACATATTATTATCTGCACGTACTGACATATTATTATTTTTATACATTGTAAAATTCAATTTACTTTAAATCAGTAGGTAAATTCCAAAACTAGTAGGTTTTTAAGGTTTTTTTTATTTTTCCAGCATTTACGATTCCAAGAGAAATATATAAAAGATTATCAGTGGGTTTCATTAGCAAAATAACATAAACATAACTAACAATGAAAAAAGTAAAAAATATATATTTGTATTATACAAAAACAAAAAAGAACATAAATAAATAAAAAAAAGAATAATTCTATAAAAGAAAATGTAACAAGTAGGTACCTAAAAGTAATATCAAAAACAAAATAAGTACTACAAAAGAAAATATAACAAGTGGGTAAAAGTAAGTAATATCAATAACAAAAATACTATTGGTATAGTAAAATATAACAAGTAGGTAAGTAAAATCAATATTAAAAACGAAAATACTATGAATGAAAATATAACAAGTAGGTTAAAGTAATATTCAAAACAACAATACTATACAGAAAATGTAACAAGTAAGTAAAATTAATATATTAACAAAAATACTACAAAAGAAAATATAACAAGTAGGTAAAAGTAATATTCAAAACAACAATACTATACAGAAAATGTAACAAGTAAGTAAAATTAATATATTAACAAAAATACTATAAAAGAAAATGTAACAAGTAAGTAAAATTAATATATTAACAAAAATACTATGAATGAAAATATAACAAGTAGGTTAAAGTAATATTCATAACAACAATATTATACAGAAAATGTAACAAGTAAGTAAAATTAATATATTAACAAAAATACTATAAAAGAAAATATAACAAGTAGGTAAAAATAATATCAAAAACAAAAATATTATAGTTACAGTAAAATATAACATGTAAGTAAAATTAATATTAAAAACGAAAATACTCTTAATGAAAATATAACAAGTAGGTAAAAGTAATATCAAAAACAACAATAGGTAGGTACCTACTATAAATTTAAATGTAAAAAGTAAGTAAAATTAAGTTTCTAAAACAAAAATACTATAAAAGAAATATAACAAGTTATCAAAAAGAATATACCTACTATAGGTAACTCCTCCTTTAACTCCTTTATTAATACAGCAGCCCGACTGTGGAACGATCTTCCGAATTCTGTGTTTCCATCTTCGTACAACCCGGGTCTTTTTAAAATACGAATTAATAAACTCATTTCTAGATTGCAAACCCCTCCCAACGCTACGTAGGGCGCTTCTTCGGAAGAGTAAAATGGACCCAAATCCTAATAGCTGGCGTCCCCTACGTAGACATTTACTCTTTTATTAAGTACTCAAATTTTGTATGGAAAATATTCAGCATTTTCATGAAAATGTGTTTATCAAATTATTTCGTTAAGAGCTTAAAGCGTGTTGGTAAACAAGTGATTACCAATTGCTGTGGTGTATACTGGTCTGTTAGTTGGACTCGGTTTAGACCAGTATACATTAATTTGAGCTGACTTTAGAAGCTTTGAACTGTATTTAGAGTAGCTTCTCGACGTGATGTGCTAAGAGAAATTATATTGGATTTATTATTATTAGGATCACCAACAAATTATCCTTCTTAGGCGATTGACAAGATAAGATTAAGAAATAGAGAAAACAGTGGTAAAGAGGAAGTATGAAAAGAAAGAATGATTTTTAACTTACAATGAATATAATGAACACGAAATAATTAACATTTTTCCCTCCCAACGCTACGTAGTGCGCTTCTTCGGAAGAGTAAAATGGACCCAAATCCTAATAGCTGGCGTCCCCTACGTAGACATGTTAAAAAAAAAAATAGGTACATTTAAATATAAGTATACAAAGTAGGTAAAAAAATATCAAAAACATGAATACTATACCTACAGTTAAATATAAAAAGTAGGTACCTTACCTTACCATACCTTACCAGTCGTCGTCCTGTTGCGGACCATTGCTCTCCAGGTTGTCCTGTCTGTTGCCATATGTACGGCTCTATGGAGTGTCGAGGCAGGGATATTTTGTTTTATTTGGTCGGACCAGCGCATCGGCGATCTACCTCTCGGTCTTGTTCCCGGCGCTTTTCCTACCATAATCAGCTTTTCAAGGCTGTCTTCCCCTCTACGAGCTATGTGACCAAAATACTTAAGTATTCGTTCCAGACATAGAGACGACAATCTCACTGTGATGCGCAGTTCTTGAAGAATGGAGATGTTTGTTCTTCTTGCTGTCCATGGAATTTTCAGCATTCTTCTCCAGCACCACATTTCGAACGCGTCTATTCTGTCTCTATCTCTGGCCCGCAAAGTCCATGATTCTACTCCATAAAAGAAAATGGAGAACACGAGTGTGTGTACAATCTTCATCTTCAAGTTTCTGGATATGTTTCTGTCTTTCCATATTTTATTTAGACTGGTCATAGCACTTTTTGCCATTCCTATCCTTCTCCTGATCTCGGTTTCACATTCGCCTTGGTTGGTAATAGTGGGCCCCAGATAAACGAATTTATCCACCATTTCCAGATCCGAGAGAGCTCCTGTCAATTGCAGTTTGTCAGATCGGTCAACAATCATTAGTTTTGTTTTAGTTTTATTTATTTTGAGGCCTAGTTTTAGGCTTTCCTCCTCTACTCTACGGAGTAGATCCACCATTTCGGCCTCATTGGATGCGAATAGGTTAGTATCGTCCGCATATCTAAGATTTGAGATTTTCTTGCCTTCGATCGAAACACCTCCATGCCAGTTTTCCTTTCCTTATTTAAGCTCGAAGCTTGTGTTTAGGAAAACAGCAGCTCTTTGCGTACACAATAAAAATACTTAACACAGAATCTAAAAAAATCACATAACTTAAAAAATTAACTAGTTAAAAATTATAAAAAACGCACATTTCAAAACCGAAAGCAATACAAAAAGAATTTAAAAATATAAACATTTCAAGTCTAAAAAAAAATGAAAACATCATGCAAACCATAACAAAAAATAAATAACACATATAAAAATGAAAATGAATGTAATATTATGGAGAGTGTTTCAAATTATTTTCAGTTTCTTTTTTCATTCCTCGTAATTGACAACCATCGTGTCATTTAGGTCAAGAAAAGAAAAAAGAAAAGATAACTCAATGTATGGAAGTGACAGTTGTCACGTGACTGGCAACTGTCACTTCCATACATTGAGTTATCTTTTCTTGTTTCTTCTCTTGAGTTAAATGACACGTTGTCTAGGGGGACTGTTCTGATATTCATTGGTAGATTGTTGAATAATTTGATATATAGGTACATAATATAATGATGTTGTGCTGTATTAGTTATTCGAAATAGAGGTGTCGTGAGTCCTCCTACAGTATTATTTCTAGTACCTACTATTATAAGTGTCTGTGTAATCATACATTTGAAAAAAACACTGTCCGCCACAATTCTCTCAGTTGACGAGCTCTACTCGTATGTGCATCACTCGGTACTGTTAAATTCGTCAAAAAAATCTCATTCGTCAAAAAAAGTAATATTATGTCGATCTGCAATATAAAACCATATACCTATTATTAAATTGAGTAATTAACCAAAAACAGATTCGCTCTGCAAATATTTAATTCGCAAGAGCAAAGTGATCATGTAAATCTACCGATGACAGGCCGTATACCCTGTAGGTGTATTTTTTTATTTATTTATTTTATAAAAGTTAAATGACAATATTTTTTTCACACTAAACTATAAAAAACATTGGTCAGTACGATTTCCCGATTCAACTATTATATGTTTCTACTTCGTCTACATTGAGATACAAAGTTTGTTAAATAAATATACCTTGATTTATTTATTTGACACTTAAGGTTATCAGAAAACAACTAGAGCCCATCACGTGGGTGCGCAGATTGCTATATTGTGTCTTTGTTGATATATGAGCAAACTGACCCCCCTCCACGAAAAAAGGCCCAAGAAGTTTGACGGCGTCTACATATTCATAGACATCCTGGGGAGTTTGATGGCAAATGAAAAAGTCTCTAGTGTTTCCTACCCAGATAACTTAGTGTTTCCTACCCAGATAACCAATCCCCAAGACTGAATCCCAAAGAATTACAAGTGTCCACACTTTCAATGAGGTAATAGGTACCTACCTAATATTGAATAGGTACCTACCTAATATTGAATAGGTACCTACCTAATATTGAATAGGTACCTACCTAATATTGAATTATTGTTTTTTTATACTTTTTTATTTATTCTGAAATGTAGGTACCTACTTTTTTAAATCACTAACAATATATAAAACAGAAATAAAAAAAAAAATGAACTTACCTAACGTTTTTGTATGATTGAGTAGATTCAGATTAATAGAAGACTAGTAGCATGTAACACATGAGATCCAACTGTCGATAGCGAAAGTATGTATAGTTGAAGAATACATGTCAAAATATAAACCCATAAATACAAATTATTTAATATTTTAAGATATTTGGTTTTCTATACAACACATGTACCTAGGTATGTATGTCAAGATAGGATAGTATGGAGGTCATTCCTTTTTTCCTACCCAGAATATGAAAACAGCATGATAGTACCTATGTATGTATGTTTGGAGTACCTACATATGTATTTATGTATGCATGTTTGGAGATTAAGTATCAAACTATCAAGTCTTCTCAGATAATATATTTATATATTTTTTATACCTATGTTATACCTTCTTTTATTAAAAATAAAATAGAGGTCAAGAAATATATTAATTAATTTATTTATTTATTACTTCTCGGGCAACTACCAGGTACTATGTCAAATATTAATTTAACACGCACCCAAAAACAAGTTGTCACATTCTGGAGATTTACGATATTAATCGTCTCACAGATCCAGACTGAAAACACAATTAAAAACTGTGTTTCCACCAGGAATCGAACCCGGGACCTTTGGATCAGCAGTCAGATACCCAACCAACTGAGCCACGAAGGCCGACATTAAGTTTGTAAAGTGTAGCATTCGATTCTGTCTATCTATCATCATATAATTATTTGTTGTTAACGCAATGGTTATAATGTTTGATATGTCACTGAGTGACATGGTTCGATCACGCCTTCAATGGTATTTTTTCTTACTCGCTAAGTATACCTATATATGTACAATATTCAGTACTTGCTTGTACATATATGTAATTTCCAACTATCTGCTTTAATACATACATAATCGTCTCATGTAATAGTTGAATAGATATTCAGGTTTTTTTATTATTAATTTAAAACATACATGCACCATGAAAAGCGTCAGTGGTGTAACAGTTTACAGTTTGTAGACATAGGGGCTTCAAATTGATGCAACGTTTTATAGGAAATCAATGAAAACACTAAAAATATTGATTCCTTTCCGGATTAAGAGAGAAATAACAATTTTTCATACAGTTCATATATAATTTTTTTATCTCGTGCAGCTTATACACCTTACATACTTATACGTATTGCGTTTTCGTCTCAAGAAAAAATATAATAAATGTATTATACCTACATACATATATTAAAATAAGAAGAAAGAGAAATTGATGTGTTGGTTGCATATATATTAGTTCGCTGGAATAGCTGGACATCTCGACTGATTTTATTTATCTATAGCACATGCACTGTTCCGACAAAAATATTATCAATTAAATCTAAAAAAAAAATCTTTAAATTTACAGTGAACTCGAAATACAAACCACCTAATTTTCTTAATTCAAATGAGCAGCAATCTTGATTTCAAATTGATAATATTTCTTCGTAGATCTACAATATCATTCCATATGGTTCAACAAAAACAGCGCTTAAAATTTAATCTCGTATATTTACTTCATTCCGAGGGCCCCATGACGTTCATGTTTTATTGTTACACCACTCACTACTTAAATTAAAAAAAATACCAATTAATATCATTGATGAAGACAAATAAAAACGAGTGGGTTGTGGCCAACGCTATAATCCTCACTACCAAGTCACTCCATAAAGTACCTATTCAAATTTTGTATGGAAAATTTACATGAAATGAGTTTGTTAAATTATTTTTGATTTAAATATTTTATTATGAAAATTAATTAATTAAAACTAAATAATTCTTCAAAGCCATTTCATGAAAGTGATGTTCCTTTTGAAAATAAGCACTGATCGGATATTTTTCAAAATATAATGCGTTTTATATAAACAAATTGATATTTGGTACAAATATATTTTTTTTTTGTTTTAACCACTAACCTTACTCCTCCCCCTTCCCTTCGTCTTCCGCGTTACCACCCACAACATAATATCTCACACGTTCGTTCATTTTTTAATAATAATTTAGTACAAGTCTGTCCTGAGGAGGGAGCGGTCAGCTCCGAAAACCGGTTAGACACCAAGTATTCACAGTGGTTAAAACAAAAAATATATTTGTACCAAATATCAATTTGTGAAAATATTTAAAATGTGCCACAAAGTTATAGCAACGTATGAAGAAATTATATATAAAAAATTTGCAAAATTTTAAAAGTCTATATCGATAAAGTAAACAGTGCACAGTACATGCATAGTAAACAACACACGCACAGATACATTCTGATGAAATATTCATTATACATACAATCTCAGCACGATACTAGTTGATAATCTGCAAAAAAAAATAACCTTAACTATTGCGTATTCATAACTCCTCCCTATATCCTCTTTGGGTAATGAGGAGTAAAAATATTAATAATGCATAGAGGATATTGAATGTTAGGTTAGGTTTGGTTTTTACAAATCCGCTCATCACCCCGTCATATTATGTTGTTGTGTATGTATATAACTGTGTATTATTTATGTATTTAATGTTTAAATTACTTAATCATCGTTAATTAAATATCAAGATAAAGACATTTTTAATTACCAGTCATGCAATGAGATACAGTTCAGATAGGTACTTGGGTTATTATTGCATACATTATTGAATAATCAAACATTAACATAAACGAGTGGGTTGTAGGCAACGTTATACTCCTCAATACCAAATCACCACAAAGTATTTTAAATTAAAATTAACATGAAAAATTTTGAGCATTTTCATGAAATGAGTTTGTTAAACAATATTTAATTTAAATATTTGATTGTGAAAACTTGATATTTCTTCAATTCTATTTAATGAAAGTGGTGTGCCTTTTTTGCCAATTTGAATATAAAAATTCTATATTTTAAGTTTCCTGGAGCTTGGGGTCATTTTGAAATATATGATAGTTAAAAAAAATGAGAATCACTATTCAGATATCCTTCAAAATTTAATGGGGTCTAAGTGAGTATTATATATACAAATCTGCAAAATTTGAAAAAAATCGAATGATTACTTTAGTCTATAATCGATAAAGTAAAATAAACACACCGTACATAGCACATTGTGCACAGCACACACAGAGATTATTATTATTTCGTATGGCATATGGCAATATTTAGAAAAGAAAAATAGCACTAGGCACGTCAAAAGTAAAAATATATATATATGATAGGTCATACGCAGGGATACATTGTGATGAATCTTTCAGAATACAATCTCAGCATGAAAGTTTATAATCTGCAATAAAAAAAGCCTTAAAAAATGCGAGAAGGATTTTAGAGGAGGCCAGGGCCCACACAGGGCTGTAGCGCCAATGAAGGTGATGAAGCAACAGTCCCTTATAGGTACATGATAATATACCTACAATCATAAAAAAGTCGTTAAGATCAAAATTTAGTATGACATAATTTTGTGTTAATTAATAAAATTGATAAATCAACTTATGAGATGGTCTGCTAAAAATTATGTTAACTTTTTTTACTTACTCAGCCTCTTCTTGAGTCCAGTATTGGACAAAGGCCTCCCTCTTGGACTTTCACCCGGTCTCTATCCTGTGCCATTCTTCACCATTCTGGACCTGCCACTTTTATGATGTCATCGGACCATTTGGCCTGGGGCCTTCCCACGCTTCTGTTTCCTGTTCTTGCCTTCCAGTCCATCACAATTTTTGTCCCGCCCAACTCCACTCTAACTCCGCTATTCTTTTGGCCAAATCCGCTACTCCTGTGTTCTTACTAATCCATTAATTATCCATTATCCATCTTCCTAATCCATTATTGAATACACTGCAAAATTATAATCCTCCATCACTTTTATATACCTACATAGTTCTTCCCCCACCACCACCCGTTCTGCTTATGGGGACTAATAACGGCCCCTTGCAAAACTCTGAAAGAACACATAAAGAACATACGAAGAGTCCGGAGAACTCTAAAACCTTGCAGACACTGCACATAATGTGCCAAAGAGAGTTAATAATTTTGAAACAACTAGCTCACTGCTCAGTGATAGTGAAGATAATAGTGCACCGAATTTAAGACAGAAAGTCTTGAAAGCCCTAAAGTTGCTCTTCGTAGCTACAAGGTCCGCATGTCCAATGGGTCCAAAGAAATTCCCTCGGACATCGTCGTAGAGTTCTCGTCGGAAAGTTGACACGGAGAAGTTAGTGCATTCCCATAGGATATGCTCAGAAGTCTGTTCAGGGTTATCACAAAGCTGACATGAGGACGAATCGGATAAGTGAAAACGAAAGAGATAACTTTTGAAACTGCCGTGTCCAGTAAGGAATTGCGTGGTCCAATAATCGGGAACAATCCACGAGGAAAAAATTCGAGTCCTCACATCAGGAAGAAAATATAGGTACCTATATAGTCAAAACTCCCGCAAACTTAAACACCTTTAAGGCACGGATCAAAGAAAGCTTCAAAGAGTTGAGAAGACCCAAGTGGTAAAATGACTATAATCTCTGACTTGTTTATAATAATATAATGGTCCTGATTGGTCGTGTCAAGTGATGTGATGTTTGGTCCTATGGTTGAGTTACGACGTGCGCTAAATGGACGAACATTACAACCACTCGAACCGCACAAATTGATAATCCCACGTGGATAATTGCACATTATTTACAGCGTTTCACGGAGATGATTGAAATCATCGTTTGACATGAATCATCATCTTTTTGCGTTGTTCGAACCAGTGTCCAACGTTTTATCTCCACACAAACATATTCTACATTTTTTGCGTTCAATATTTCAATTTTTTTTGTACAAGGCAATTCCATACCATACCATCACGCCGTTTCCCTATTTCTAGCAGGTAGATAGAAACTAACGCCAGATTCCTCTCATTCACGTCTCTGAATCGTCTAATACACTCTCTTTTGTCATTCTTACTTCTTACGTATCCATATTTCAAAATTCCATTTATGAGATCGTGCTTTTCCTTGGCCGACCTCTACTTTTCGTTCCTCTTTTATCAGCCTTAGATACTTTTTTATCAGACGGTCATCACTCATTCTTTCTATGTAGTCAAACCGCCTTAGGACATTTATTTTCATCTTACCTCCGATATAACATGGGATGGCACGACCCTGTGAACGGTATTTTGAAAGATGGAATTGTTGGAAACGTGAACAACAGACGAACATGACATTGTATAAGACGACGAATGTGTGGCAAGATAGAAATATGTGTCGCCCGGTTCTCCCTGCCTACCCCGTGAGGGAAATGGCGTGATGGTATCTATGTACTTAGGATATGTCTTTCAATTATACCTTCTCGTTCAATAAAGGTACTCATTTCTTATTCTATCATACATCGTTCAACCACACATTCGTCTTAGTGACCTCGTTTCAACCGCGCTAATTCTACTTTCATGCGTCTTCTGCCATATCCATGTCTCACTAGCCTACTTTAGAGTCAGCATACAGTAGTAAAAAAAGCTTTGTGTACTCCATACTTTATCACTGAGAAAAAAATTCAAGAATTTCTGCAAGTAAAACAATATGTTTTGATTCTACCGTACTTCGTTCTTATTCTAAAGCTTTTTTTTCTTTCAACTAGGACAATATCAACACGAAATACAACGAAAATGTAAAATCGAAACCTACTTCACCATTGTTCATTAATAGAATGTCCAGAGTCCGTCTGGCAGGTATATGCGTGCCTATATCATTAGGACGCACATTTTCTTCATATTATTAGGATTTGTAGAACCTACCTTCTGCTAAAAGGACAAAATATTCACAAGTACAAGTAAGTTAAATTTGATTTCTTTCTCTCTTTGTGAGTTTTTGAATCATGTCTCTACGAATAGTCTGGCCGATCTGACTGCAAATATAAGTTACGGAATCCGCGTGGGTGCCTTAACTACGTATTTTATCGAACAAAATAGCATAAACGCGTCGAATCGTACTCAGTGGACGTTGAGTCGTGTATATTACTTAGTACTTCCAGAAGGACTACTTCTTTTTTATGAAAATCCTACCATAAAATGAGAAGATACTTTTGCTTATTCCCGAAACGTCTTTCTGAAAGCTCCTTCCGGAAGGACACGGGTATGGTCGTTCTATCATTATGGTTTTTCAGAATGTTGTGTCCTCTGTAAAGAACTAGCAATAATGCAAATCCAATCTACTAAGTTTGTCGACGGGAATTCCTTGGTGAAATTTCAATATTTAGATATTTAATATTTCAATATTTGCGTTTGCCGTAAACCATTCGTTTTTTAATTTGAAGAAAACATTTTTGGTTTACCATTATGTTACCACAAAATGTACCTAGGTACATGTAATTTTGTAAAATAAAATAGAATTTAAACACGATTGCTGGTTTTGTTTCATTTCTGTATTTAAATCAAACCCATATTGACTTTATAACAATAAGCATTATTATCTCTTTTGCTGGTCAAAATTATTCATATACTTTACACATTAACATTTTCTTGAAACATGTGAATATATTATCAAACGGCAATTTCTTTTAACTTACCAGTCCAGATATTTTTTTAGTAAACATATCACCCCGAGTCTGCTGAATTGTTAAGCCAACGAAATAATTATTCTCCACCAACACATTAAAAAACTTATGTTTTTTGATGTCGATGGACACATGTTTGACAAAATAAACTTTGTGTACCTAACCATTATTATTTATGAATATGGTGTCTAACGTGAAAACGTATTTGCTCGTAATAATAATGAAGGTATTTTGCCTCATGATAATAATGAATATGTATTATGTCTTAATCTAAATACAGGTGTAGTCAATTCTAGTTCAATTAATTGTCCTTGTGTTCAATGAACCCGGTGCTGCCATGGCGCGACAATTTTGTCCAAAATGGCTTCATATACATAGATGGGTTCCTAAAAAGGCGCTAGCTTTTGATCAATTTACATTTTAATGCGAAATGATTATATCCATATATTAATATAGCAGAAAGAGTGAGACCACGAACAGAGACAGATGCAATGATTTATGATGTAATGAAACAACGTGAAAGAGAGGGACAAACAATGTGTTGCAAGTTGTGCTCGCAACTCGTAAATCATATCCGTTCATACAACGTGAACATGACCCTTTCAATGACACTATAGCTCATATATTCCATTATATATATTATTTTCTAAATTAGTTACGCCAATATCTTATTAGGACATTTTCAAGACTGTTAAGATAATCATTGAAATCCCGCTAATGTACCTACAAATTATAGCTACCTACAGAAAATTATAAATAAATTAATAAGAGATAACTGGCGAAAACACTAATGGTTGCCTTTATTGAATTATTGTTAAATATCTGATTACTTTTCTAATTTTAAAATACAAATTGATACCTATTCATTTGTATCCATGACATACATAATCAATGCAATAGCCATTATGATGATCCAATTTTGGATTTAATAAATGAAATACACCAATAAATATTGGAATCGCTTCAATAGTGTTTAGTGGTCAGGTCATTGTACTGTTACATTAGGCATTGGCATTCGACGATGAGATGAATTGTTTGGCAACAACTTTATATAAAAACTATGTTATGAGAGTCATTATAGGTTATTTTATCTGACCATTAGTTGTCTTCTTTAATAGTTGCATTTTCGTTTATTGCTCTTCTCTTTTATATAAATAATTAAATTAAATATAAATTAATAATAAAAAACAAACAATAACATAATACATATTTTTTTAAATAATTCTGTTTTCGTGTTGTTTGTTTTATTTGTAGAACTTTAAGCACGTTCCTTGATTTTGAACAAATACATAAAAAAATTGAGGAAACACTTTTCAAAGTTTTCTTCACGTTGAAATGTTATTGTCAAAAGAAATTCACAAAATTACTCCTGGTTTATATCATTATTGCTTAATTTGCATGAAATAACTACAAAATTGTTCAATTTTATCAAAATTTCAAACGATTCATACTGAAAACAGTATTTACATTGAAAACATGTAAAAACAGTAAAAGATTATTGTTGAATCTAACCGAAAAGAAATCAAATTTTACTAACTCTCAGTCGGAAACGCATAGCTTTAGTCATTTTAAGGTTTTTTCGTTTACACAGTGGAAGTTCATGATTACAAATTGTAAAAAACACTTATAAAATGAAACACAGTTTAATTCCACAATGAGTATTTAATCGCCTAAGAGCTTACACCAGTCTCAGCTGGCATCCTCAGAGGCACAATTTATACTTATAATTGTGCCTCTGAGGATGCCATTATAGATTGTGCTAACTGAGACTGGTGAAAGCGATAAGGCGATTATGTACTTATTGTGGAATTTTATTGTGTTTCATTTTATAAGAGTTTTTACAATTTACGCAGGGCTTTGTTTACTTTGTATGAAATACGAAATTGTTTAATGTTATCACAATAACAAATGAATCAAGAAAAGTTTGAAGATGCATTAGCATCGTGAATACACAAATTCTGAAAGTTTCAGGGGTCTAACTGGTCGGGAAGTTGTTAAAAATCGATTCCGAAATTCTTGTAGGTACGGACAGACACGTGAAGAAAATTAAAAAGGGTGTAAAACATAATAAAAAAACTAGTAAAAATACATAGTGATCGTGTAGTGTCATGTAAAGGGTAAATGCAATTCTCACATAGAAAGAAACAGAAATATATTGTTTGAGTGATGCAGACAAAGATAGATATATTGCAATGTTGAGCCGGTTTGTCATGCCTGTACTAATATTATTTCCCATCAATTTGTTATTAAGTATTGTTGCATAATAAGCGGTAACAGAACATACCATAATGTTCATACCTACATGGTACACAAGTAACACTAACATTCATGTTGTTAACTGATTTATCATAAAATCATTCAATAACTAATATACTTATTATTTGCCTACTTACAAATACACCACACATAGTGGAATTGTGAAATGTTCAATTAACATTTAACACATGTACATATTAGGTATGATAAAATGGTGTTAGATACACCTTTTTCTGTATTGCATTTAGTGAGATATCGTGTGGATAAGAGATGAAATTGTTAGAAAATGTACAAGTAATTCTAAACATCCATTGTGATTCCAACCAACTTAGTCATACAAACAAATTTAACAACAACTTTAATGTTAACAATATATCATAAACAAGCATTGTTCAGTATAAACAATTATAGTGTTATTTATAAAAATATCGGGGTATATATACTTTTAAAAGTATATCGGGAATATACCTACTTTTGTATGTACCAAAACTACCAATACAAATAGACAAAATGAGTATCTAACTCAACTCGAATTTGAATATCATCGTTGCAAAGAAAAAAGTGGATATGAACTTCACTGACATACCTACATTAGACTCAATGGATTTATCAAATCTTTTTATGTTTTATTATACTTCCAGTTCACATGTCTAACGAAGGAAATTATTGGATTAAACACATTTTTACGATTCAGCTGGCTAAGTCTGTAAGTAGATCTCGACCGATAAATGTCGAGATTAACTGTCAAAATACCGACTAGTCGATATTTTGACAGTTTTGGTAGTCACTAAGCAGATAACGCGTCGAATCATTCTCGCCCACTTATTTGACGGCGAGATTGGGTCGACATCGAGTCTAGAGACGACCTAACGCCGCCATGTTGAATTAAATGTCATTTTTTACGCGAACAATGCCGAATATTATATTTATTTTAAGAATAATTATGTAAACGGGTTAAATAACGCCGTTTAAGAAATTCTTCAAACCCTTTAAATATTCCGTGTAATTCATTTATTGCTAATTACCGCGTAAAAAAGTTTTATATGGTTATACCTACATAAATTTATTGGAAATATGCGTCCGTAAATGTTTTCCGTAGGTATGGATTTGAAATAATTTTTGATTTTGAAAAAGTATTCTTGTAAGCGATATTATCACATATGTATTTTAACACTTAACAAAAGAAAATTAGGCATAGTTTTTAGTAAAAAAAAAACAACACGCTGCTGTCATTACATTTGATAAATTGATCGAAATATGATTAATAACAACTTTTAAAATTACTCTAAAAAAATTCAATAAACACAAAAGAAACTTAATTTAATCGTATTATAACTTGCTTTCGTGCTTAAAAATATGACCATATGATATTTATTTAACAAATTTAAGTAAACAAATTTGACATTTATTCAAATCATGGGGAAAATATTGTGTATTGCCATAAATGATAATTCAAAAATGTACCACAAGCCAGCACAACGGCGACAAATACTAATAGGTGCATTTACGAACTCGACAGCGCCTAGTGACTACGAATTGTCGTCACGGGTGTAAACATGGCGAGAAGAGCGGCGATACGTTGTCGGATCTCGACTTTTTTACTGACTTGGCCTGCTGCTAATTTTAATTTTATTTTTATCTCAAACATCCACTCGTTCTGCATATGGAGACTCAAACAACACCATTACATATTTCTAAAAGCAGATAAAGAACATAATAAATGTTTCAAAGAGGTTTTCATATATTAAAAACGATATCAAAGTATTTTTATTATTTTTATGTAAAATGAAGTTCTACAAAAATAAATCACAGGTAATGGGAAATTATCATACATTTAAAACTAAAAAATATGATATCACAATGAAATTAACAATTAAAATACAAAAAGTTTTTCTCCACAAATATCAGAATAGATATGTATATAAAACTTGATATCAGAATTTTGTTATATATATTTTTCCTACACAGAGTTGAAGATCGCGAGCGGAGTGGAATAAGAGATGCATCGCTTTGCTTCCAACCAATCCCTAAAATTGAAACCAAAGAAAAAGAAGATATTTTTGTATTCAGCGCAAGACCCATAATATGTCGGTATGTGTTAAAGATTGGAATATTCAAGTATGGATAATTTACGAGCTGACCAACATGTCCGTGACGAAGTGAAGTAACTACTTCCCTGGAAGGTTCCGAGAGTATCGTCAGATTTGTGCAGAAACAAGGATGGAAGGCAATTGCCATGATGGTAGTACAACAGGATAATAAACCGTGGAAAATAACACATTGCCTATAATACTTAGGTACCTACTCACAACCCCACATCTCATCGCCAAATAAGTCGTTGTTTATGGCCTTATAATGTTAATCATTTTCTATGTACGTGATATTAAATAATATACTTCTATATGAAGCTACAATTATACCAGGTAACTTTTGTGCTTGATTTGATCATAGACAGCTGTCAAATACAATAAAAAATAAGATATATGTAAATTATATACCTAGACCTCGTATTTTAAATGAAAATCGACGGTTTCGTTAAAATTAGAAATAAAAGTTGTCCAAAATAAGTGAATCTTTGAAGTAAGGGCACGGAATATAGAATATAGGTACGCATTAAGACTATAATAGTTGTATTCAATATTTATTTCAAAACGCTTGAAATTGTAATTATAAACAACATGAGCCCATAATGTAATCCTTGAGGAACACCTAAAATTTCATTTATAGATTGTATTGTACCAACATACCTACACATTGTTGTCTTATATCTTCGTATATTTGTTCTGTTAGCTTTGTAGTCTATTATGACTAATGATATAATGATTCCTTTACTTGATGGGAATCCGAATCTACTTAAAGTGTCTACTTGATACTTCTATACTTCATTCTGCAATACAATAACAAATTTAAACTTAACTAATATCTGTTGATGTATGGATTGTATGCAGAAATGTGGGTACCTACTCGAAAGTAATGTTTCCATTGTGAGTGTACTCATACAGGCATCTTCCACAACTTGTCAGTCAAATGAATCATCCAGGGGTTCTCTGCTCGTGGCTGAACAATAGCTTTGCAGTGTTTAACAAATTACAAATTGTTAAAATCAAAATTAATAACAGCTTAGTCACATATTCACGAATTATTTTATTATTATACAATTTATGTCGTGGTCTCTAATCAATTTCATTTAAATATATCAAAATTAAACACGCATCGCTTTTTTTAATAACTAATTAAAAATAAATAAAATTCAATTAAGTACTATAAATGGAATTAATATCCAATAATTCAATTCTGTATGATAATTTGAATATTTGGTAAATCTTAAATCCCCGGTCTTAAACCATCCAAAAATTCAAGAGTTTTTGGTTCAAGGTTGAGCTTCTGTGCTCTATATCTTCAATCGTCACGGTCTGTCCCGTATCAGACTGTATGAATTATAATAGGTACACATCATATATAAAATTATGGTCGTCTTTCTGTTCAGCTGGTATGTACAACAATACAATGAATGCCTTGCAAATATTTTGACAGCCTACAGCTTTTGTATTATCTACTCTTCTTCATTCTTCTCACACACATCACATTACTGCTGGACATGGTTCCACGCATACAATACGAATTATCATTCTTTAAATCCATATATTATTCTTCTTTGTACAGTTACAATTTTGAATTGCAACTCCCATTTTATGGTATCCTGATATGTGGGCACTGTTTTGGTGTACCTAACCTATTAGCGTTTCATTGTAAAACAAAGGTATTTTCTGTGCATTGGTGGTTACAATATTCATTGGTATTATAACAAAGATACCTAGGTCTATTTTGAAGGCGATAACAATAAAGGTATAAATATAAGTAATGTACCTACTTTGAAGGCGTTTATAATATACATTTGTACCAAAACATAGGTATTTTGAAATCATGCACTGTATAGGTATCAATGCATAGATATTTTACCGGCATTTACAATAAGGTATCTCAAAAATTTTGAAGGCGTTTTCAATAACACGATGCAATGTATGTCAAGAGAGAGGAGTTCAGTTCTCTTTGTCTATCCCAACTATGGAAATGGCATGATGGGATGGTAAACTAAAGGTTTATTGCAAGAAGTTTTACGGCTTCCAGCTCTGATCAGATTTTTACCTATATTCTCTTTGTCAAGTACTCCTCGTTAATTCTTTCCGTGTGGCCAAACCATCTCAACGTGTTTGCTACATATTTTTTCATCTTACATTCTTTTCTTTTTTCCTCGTTTCTTACCCTGTCATATATCGTTGTATTACAAATTCATATTAGTGATTTCATTTCAACTGCATTTATTCTGCTTTCGTGCGATTTCTGTCATGTCTTGATTTAACTTGCATACGTGAAAGTTTGCACTATGATAGCGTTTTGAATGGCAACTTTTGCATCATTTGATATTTTGCGATCATTCACAACTACTGTTCTAAGTGCTCCATTCACTCTGTTTCCTACCATAAATCTTGTTTCGATATCCGTATCGGACCGGACAAATATACTAGTAGGTAAATTTTTGGATCATGAATATTATTTATTTTATTGGAGACACTTACAGACATTAACAATGCCATAGAAGAAAGTATATCTGACAAATTTTACATATTGTTAATTTCGAACGCAGATAATATACATTGCGGACAGGAATGGAATGAGAGGTCGGGTCCGCCCAAGGAAGGGATGGCACGTCCATGTGAACGGTATTTTGAAAGACGGTAATATTATAAGCGTGAACAACAGACGAACATGTATAAGACGATGTATGAATGTTGACGAGGCGATGTATGTGTGTCAAGATACAAATTAGTGGCGTTTCTATCCTGACACACGGACAATGAAACATGGCCTTATAAACAACACATCAACAGCAAATCTCCTCTCCACTCAGAATCAAGAGCATTATTTAAAAAAAAAAGGTAGGTACTTCTCTTGTGTTGCAGAAGACGCCAACTATGTTGGAGTTGCTGTGACTATTGTAAATACGGCACATGCGATACAATGTAATATCAATATGTGATTCGGTTGTAATTAAATAAAGAGACGAGCAATGGAGGGGGGGGGGGGAATCATAATATAATACAAATAAATAGGAGGTAGGTAGTAGGTATATATACATAAATGAAGAAACAGACCTCATGTAATGACATCTCAATAGTATTAATGTGATTAAAGGGTCCACAACACGATACGGATGACAGTGGCGTAGATACCTATCTATATCTAACGTGGCCATTTATTTTTTGACTCGTTTCATCGTTTTTACAACTAGATTTAAGGCTCTTGGTCGGCCTTCATGGCTCAGTTGGTTGGGTGTTTGACTACTGATCGAAAGCTCCCGGGTTCGATTCCCGATGGAGACATTGTTTTTAATTGAGTTTTCAGTCTTGATATGTGAGACGATTAATATCATAAGACTCCAGAATGTGCCAAGTTGTTATTGGTTGCGTGTTAAATTAATATTTGACATAATTCCTGTTAGTTGCTGGAGAAGCAATCAATTAAATAAATAATAAAAAAAACATCTCAACATTCTTGAATACATATTATTTTTTTCTTAAAAATTACATTCATAACATATTCAAAAAGTTGTGAAATATATATTGGAGTCGACTCTAATGTATGCTAGTGTGACATGGACATGGCAAAAGACGCATGAAAGTAGAATTAACGCGGTTAAAATGAGGTCACTAAGATGAATGTGTGGTAAAACGATGTATGATAGAGTGAAGATATTAGACGAGAAGGTATGATTGAAAAATATATTGTTCCTAAGATGTAAATAAATGCCCAAGGTGGTTGGGCCACATAGAAAGAATGAGTGATGACCATCTGATAAAAAAGTAGGTATATGAGGCTGATAAAAGAGGAACGAAAAGTAGAGGTCGGCCAAGGAAAAGTTGCCACGATCACATAAATACAATTTTGAACGATGGAGACGTTAGAAGTAAGAATAATAGAAGAGCGTGTATGAGACGATGTATGAATGTGAATGAAGGGAGAAATTGATGTCAAGAGAGAGGCGTCAGGCTATCAGATCCAAATAGGGAAATGGCGTGATGGTCTATCGACATCGATTCAATTCTTTGTACACATTGCCAGAAGGGAAACAAACTGCTTCTTGGAAAATAAAGAGGGAGGAGGGCCTTTTTTTTGTGAAAATAAAAATAAAATACATGAATATGTGACGACACTGCAAGTTATACAGATAAATATACAAGAGAGGGGGATATTTGTCATTATATAATATTATGACAGAATCAACATGCTACACATAATGGGATGATACCGGTAGGATGTATTTTGTAATTACTATATTACGAGCCCTTTTAACATCTTCATTACTTAACTAATTAAAAAAATATATTAAGCTTTGTTTTGACGATTAATCAGTTCATTATTTTTACTCCTCACTAACCCAAGGGGATATAGTGGGGAGTTGTGATTTCGCAATTTTTAAGGGTATTTTTTATTGCAGATTATCAACTAGTATCATGGTGAAATTGTATTGTGAAAGTTTAATCACAATACAATTTTTAAGGGTATTTTTTTATTGCAAATTATTAACTAGTATCATGCTGAAATTGTATTGTGAAAGTTTCATAACAATATATCTGTGTGTGTGCTATATACCTATAGGTACGGCATGTTTATTTTACTTTATCGATTAAAGACTAAAGTATTCATTCGATTCATTTCAAATTTTGCAAATATGTATATCTAATACTCATTTAGACCTCATTACGATATATGAATAGTGCTTCTCAATTTTTTTAACTATCAAATATTTCAAAGTGACCCCAAGCTCAGGAAACATAAAATTTGAATTTGTTATTTTCAAATTGGTAAAAAGGCACATCGGCGAAGCCTGGAGAATCCGATACAACGACGAGCTGTATAACATCTACAAAACTCCCAGGCTATCTGTTCATGTTAGGCTGAGCAGACTGAGGTGGGCTGGACAGAGAATGTACAGAGAATGCCGTCCTCGCGGGTACCTAAAAGGATTTTGGAAGGACACCCAGGAGGAAGAAGAAAGGTGGGCAGGCCAAGGCTACGATGGGAGGATGAAGTTGGGAAGGACGCATTCCAGTTGCTGCAAATACAAAATTGGAGGACCGCGGCGGATGATAGGAGGAGTTGGAGGCGAGGATTGATGGAGGCCAAAGCTCGATTTGGGCTGTAGAGCCATCGAAGAAGACGAAGAAAAAGGCACATCACTTTCATAAAATGGCATTGAAGAGTTATCAAGTTTTCACAATAAAATATTTAAATAAAAAATAATTTAACAAACTCATTTCATGAAAATGCTGAAAATTTTCGCTACAAAATTTGAATAATTTATAGAATGACTTGTTAGTGAAGTGTTTAGCGTTGGCCACAACCCATTCGTTTTAATTGCTCACAAGCAGCACAAGACAAACATGGTATAACAATACAACCATATTAGAGTAACATTATCCATAACTAGAGTCATTTATTTGTGGAAAACTATATCACGGTGTTTTGTTATTGATATTAGGAGAATGTGTATTTTGTATGTGTAAAGGAGTAATGAGCAGTGATATAAGGTGTTCGGTTTGTTGGATAGATCAAAAATAACTCACATACAATCACGACATAAACCCACAGTGTGGGGTAACCAGCGACAGGTGTTCTTTACCTTATGAGAAAGGAAGCGCGACAAACGGGTGTATTAGTCACATCAGCTTCTTATACACTGAAAAACATTATGTTAAAATAAACCGAACTATAGTGACTACAAAACATTTCGTTTTGTGCTACTAAATATTTTGTGCGCTTAACCAAACAGTACAGTTATAAATAGATTAACTTTTATTACTGATAACAAAGGTTTGGCTAAAAACGTATTAGGTAGCCAGTTCGGTGGTCACAATTTTTTTTTCAGTATAAATTGCTTACTTCCTTTGTTACAACCTGGGTCTTTTTATATCCGAATTCATGTTTTTCTGAGCAGATTGCAAACCCTCTCCAATACTACGTTATGCGCTTCTTGGGAAGATTATATAGGACCCAAATTCTTATGAAATTTCTGTATAAATCTAATTAAAACAGTATACTCAACACCACACCGAAAAAAAAGTTATGTTAAAATTAACCGAACTATAGTGACTACAAAACAGTTCGTTTAGTGCTACTAAATATTTTGTACCCTGAGCTAAACACTACAGTCATAAATAGATTAATTTTTATTACTGATAACAAAAGTTTGGCTAAAAACGCAGGTAGACAGTTCGGTCGTCACAATTGTTTTTTTCAGTGCAGTTGATTATGGCCTTGTAAGCCGAAACGATCGTCGGAAGTCAAATAAATTCGTTGTGGAATATATATGTGTTCATATTTATAATAATTATAAATTTATTAATATTGATGGAGCGAGTTAAGAAGGATACCTAAATCTAGTGTATTTCGGTGCATATGTATTATATGTAGCAATGACAAAGGAACCCAAATGGCAAAAATATCCACCTTCTCGTTGCAGATATTATGACGGTTTCCGAACACAGTGTATCTTAGTTATATCGTTAATGTTAGGAAAATAACTTTGTGGCGACATTATAAATTATTTATAATATACACTTAACGTAGTTTACACCACTTAACTACGAATACTAACTTCTACCGGTTTCAAAAACTTTAAATGTTTTCTTCGTCAGGAAAACTTACGTACTAAAAATTAGGCAGAACTAATAGAAACGTTCAAACCAGAGTCAAAGAACACTTAGGTACGTTGCTTGAATAATAATAATTTTTCGGAATTTGCTGAGCATCTCATAGAATTTAACCATCATTTTGATATAGACACGGGATTACAGATTATGCATACAGGTTACTCAAATTTAAAATTAGCAGATCTAGAAATTTTAGAAATAAGAAAAAGTGTTAATAATAAACAAAGTATAATAAATAACCAATTAAACTTCCCAAACAACCCGATTCTAAATACATTCCCGATTAATTAATAAAATAGAAAATATTTTTATAACTAACAAAAATTTTTTGAACCACCCAGTGTCACTTATGTTTACCGTTCCGCCCCACTACTTTCTAAAATTGACTCCTCCCACAACTTTAAACCTAACAACAGTCTATATTTTATTTTTAATTTTTAGTACGTAAGTCTTCCTGACGAAGAAAACATTAAAAGTTTTTGAAACCGGTAGAAGTTAGTACTTAGTTAAGTGGTGTAAACTACGTTAAGTGTATATTATAAAAAATATCTTAGTTATATTCACCCCCAACAATCTAACAATCCTGTATTATCAACCTGCATGTATTTCAACTCCTCACAACTCCGAAGGTATATTGAGAGGAGTAACGAATTCGCAAATTTTAAGGTTATTTTTTCATTACAGATTATCGATAAGAATCATGCTGAAATTGTCTTTTGAAAGATTCATTACAATGTGTCTGTGTGTGTGCTATGTACTGTGTACGACGTTTTTGAAGGATATAAGGATGTAATATTTATATTAAAAATAATTTAACAAAGTTATTTCATGAGAATGCTGAAATTTCTTCATCATACAAAATTTAAATATTGGAGTGACATGTTATTGAAGAGTACTTATAGCGTTAGCAACAACCCAATCGTTTTTTTTTAGTTTTCAAATGATGCACACAGAAATTCACAAAAAAACAAATAATATCAATTAAGCAAATATTTTTTTTCTGTGAAGGGGTCGTTTACAGTCCCCATATGTAGAGCGGGTGGAGGTGAGGTAGTACATACATACCATCACGCCATGTCCCTTACGGGGTAGGCAGAGAGAACCGAACGCCATATCTTTCTATCCTGGCACACATTCTTCGCCTCGTCAACATTCATGCATCATCGCATACATGTTCGTCTATTGTACACGCTTCTAACATTTCCGTCTTTCAGAATATCGTTCACATGGTCGTGCCATCCCTTTCTTGGGCGGCCCCGGCCTCTTAATCCAATCCTATCCGTATTGTATATTTTCTTTGTCAGTCGTTCCTCATTCATTCTACCCATGTGGCCAAACCATCTCAGTGTGTTCACGTTCATTCTATTAATGATATCTTTCTTCATCTTACATTCTTTCCTTATGTTCTCATTTCTTACCCTGTCATACATCGTTCTATTGCAGATTCTTCTTAGAGATCTCATTTCAACAGCATTTATTCTGCTTTCGTGCGACTTCTGCCATGTCCAGGTGTCACTTGCATACGTCAATGTTGGCACTAAGATAGCGTTATGAATGACAACTTTGGCAGCCTTTGATATGTTGCGATCATTCATAACTGGTCTCAGTGCTCCATTCACTCTGTTTCCTGCCATAACTCTTCTTTCGATATCCTCATCAGGTCGTCCATTCCGTTGAAACATGCTTCCCAGATATACATACTCGTCGACTTGCTCGAGCCATTCATTCTCTACTCTTATTTTACACGCTGTTCTGCTTTCACTCTTTTCAAAGACCATTACCTTTGAATTGCTGGCATTCATTCTCAGACCGTTCTCTATGCATCCTTCATATACAATGCTTACAAGATACTGTAACTCTTCCAAACTTTCAGCTAACAGTACTTTGTCATCTGCATACATCAAATCACGCACTATTACAGTACTCAGTTTCAGACCCTTGCTTTCATCCTTAAGGGCTCTTATACGTAAGTCAATGTATAGGTTGAAGAGCCACGATGTTACTGTGTCGTTGACACGAACACATGCTTCGCTGTTCTCATATAATGACGCGATTGCGCGTATCAGTTTACTCTTCACTCCATACACTGATAGTAAATCCCATAGTTTTTCTCTAACAACTTTATCATAGGCCTTTTCTAGGTCTATAAAGGCACAGAAAAGTGAGGTAGCGAAAGCAAATAAATAAATGCAAAGCTAGAAAGCTAGCTAGATAGTTAACTAGGAATTTTAAGACAGGAATGGGAAAATTAGGAATAGAAAATCTGAAGATGTTGAAAAGCATTTACATATTCTTAAAATTCTAATTGCGTTTAGGTACCTACTTATATGAATTACTTTTTCCGATTAGGTAACTACTTATATGAAATTCTAATTGCGATTAGGTACCTACTTATATGAAATGCTAATTGCGATTAAATAGGTACCTACTTATATGAAATTCTTATTGCGATTAGGTACCTACTTATATGAAATTCCAATTGCGATTAGGTACCTACTTATATGAAATTCTTATTGCGATTAGGTTCCTACTGATATGAAACAGTTGAAATTTATTTTGCCTTTATTACAATATTAAAGGAATTTGAGATATCTCAGCCTTCGACCCTCTGCACCTAATATTGGCCTCGAGGTTCACCCTTTGAACATCCGCGCCACAATGGTATGGTGGTTGACCATGTCTCTGTTGACTCCTCCGCCATTCTCTCGATCTTGTTATCCAGCAATGGTCAGATTATTCCTTCCATTGTCGTCCAACAATGGACCATAACTCGGAGTGTGTGACCCCGCCCACAAAAAAAGCTCTCTCCCAATATTCAATTACACGCCCGTTCCGACGTACGTCTCTCCTTGCACCAGCACAAGCCGCAGCTATAAATCATCGCCTGTTCCACACACACACACTCTCTCAGTCGCTTCGGTCAATTACAAACAACGAGGGGCCCGCTCCAAACACGACCGCATCATTGCGTCATTCAACATTATTAACGTCTAATGAGAAAACTCTCAATCAAAATTAGAAATATGATATATGTAGTGCACTATCTCATATCGATTCCAATCAAACATATCGGCTAAATGTTACCGCTGAGGTACAATCTACTACTTAGTTAGGAACAGAATAATATTAAATGTGGAGGGTTTTGATTCTTAACACCAACCCAGAGGGCAGAAGAAGTAGAGGCAGGCCCAAGCTAGAATGGCTGGATGATACGTAAGACGACATAAGAACGATAGGAATAACAAACTGGAGGAGAGCGTGGAATAGTAAGGGTGGCTGGAGAAGGATTCTGGAGAGGCCAGCGCCCACACAGGGCTGTAGGTTTTGTTTGGAGGTGAAAGAGTAGGAAGGACAAAGTCATGACAGAATCTACCCCATAAGGATATCATTCAATCAACCGGCACAAGTTAATTTATTTCGTATAATTATTCGATATTTGTTGTACACAAATTGGAATATGGCAACCCTAGAATTATAATGTATAATCTCAGATGGCAACATCGTTAAAATTTTCATTGTATTGACGGCGTATGCGCTGTATAATGGATAATTTTCGATACTTCACTATTTATCAATTCCTCACTGTACCCGGCAGTTTTAAAAGTTAAATATCTTTTTCATTTTCGCTTATCCGATTAATTCTCATGTCAGCTTTGTGATTGCCCAGATCAGACTTCTGAGCATATCCTATGGGGATGGACTATCTTTTCCGTGTCAATATTCCGACGAAAACTCTACAACGAGGTCCGAGGGAATTTTTATGAACCCATTGTTCATGCGGGCCATGTTGACACATAGAACTAATTCATTGCTTAAAAGACTTTTTGTCAAAAATACGGTTCACTTATATCACTTTCAGTAAACGGTGAGCCAGCTGTTTTCTCATAATTAACCCTTTTTGGTAGGTACTAAGTGTAGTGTCTGCAAGATTTTAGAGTTCTCCGGGCTCTGCTTATGTTCTTTCTGAGGTTTACAAGGGGCCGTTATTAGTCCCCATATGCAAAACGGATGGTGGTGAGGGAACAGTTCGCTCTTCATACTGGAATATGAAAGAATTCAGGTTTTCGGTCAATATTATAAGGGCACGTAATGCAACAAATTCCACAACATAACTTATATAACAAATTAAATTCAACTTTGGGGATATCATACTCAGTGTTACAAATAGGTGCTTATGAGTTGTATGCTATTATAATATGTATACCTGACACACCTAGTATGAATTCTATACCTACTTCGAAATTTCTCATCAGCAGCTTTCTAAATACCTCTGCGTTTAATTTGTCTGTAAATATTTAGTAATTACAAGCAACACCTAACCTCAAATAATGTGTACAAAGTTAAGAATGCATGAAAACGTCAATTTGAGAAGGTCCATCGTTATTTAGTAAACATGTTTGTGGTATTAATCGCTAAGTATGTAAGAACCACATCATTAAAATGTCATTTGGCAGACATAGTACAATAACCTAACAGGTCGACAACATTTAGCATCATGTAACCCTCTTCTTCTATATAGGTTGGAATCCCAAGATTGGTTTGCACCGAGCACTCCATTTCTCCGCATCTTCTTCTCTTGGTAGCTGCTACAGCGCACATCACTGATCACCTTGTCCGTATATGTAACTGTCTCTAGGGCGACCTCTATCCTATCTCTAGCCTACCCATTTGGATAGTAGTTGAACTAACGTCTTTAGGAGTTGTCTTGTTTCTCCGACTCTGCAGAATACCCCGGTGTTAAAGTATGTTGGCTCGTAAATGCCATGTATCATGCCATGCCATGGATTAATCTGTGAATGCAAGACTATGAGCATTCGGTCTTGTACATTTGCTCCTCGATTTAGATATCTTTGAGATTAAAACTAATTGATTGATTGTGTTAACTTATACAAAAATTAATGATTATTTCATACATTAATGACAAATTTTGATCGAAAAGATTTTTTATGATTGAATGTAGACTTACATTACATTATGATCGAGAACTAATTTGTACATTTTTAAGATTGATAGGTACAAGAAAAGAAACTAGCTCTGCAGTTTCAAAAGAATCAATTTTAATATTTTTTTGCGAATGACTGTTGGACATTCCGTTATCATATCAATACTTCATAAACCAATTTTTCTTGGCTTGTTAGACAAAAGGTTGGGAATCCCTTTCATGTAGAATTTCCTATCGTCACAGATCTAATAGTCTTCAGTTGGTGATTGCAGATGGTGGTGGTTACGGTATACGTATCTAATAGTTAATAATTAATCATTTGTAACCGACGATTTGTTCACAAAATATCACTACAGTTTAACTCAGGCAAGTATAACTATGTACACTAAATAAATTCTTACTAAATACTCTAACATAATTATTTAGACATACTACATATGTATAATATCCAATGTCTGGTTTGGAAAATTATATCGAAATATTAACTACACTGAAATTATCAACAGTTCTTGAAGCAATAGGTACATACAATACATATATGACGCTCTTTGTAACAGAGTAACGATGTGTTTTCATATTGTATGTATAGTGTAGTGTATTTTTTTTTTAATTTTTAGATGGCTCTTCATTCGTAAAGATTGTTTTCAGCCATATAAGTTTACCTACAGCTTAAATTGTCTAAATATAAAAATTAAAAATAAATTATTATTGTTTAATTTTTTTTAATTCAATTTTGTGCAGTATTACATGCAGTGCAGTGTTACTTGCAGTGTTGTTTGATGATTTTTTTGATCAATGTGTTCACCTCCCTGGAGATGTAGCACAACAATACCCCGTATTCAGTAACTATTGTAACTAAATTAGGAACGTTCTAAAATTATAGATTTTAGATTCACGGTCTTATTTCACCGTTATAAAATATAAACTTGGACTAAATGGAATAGGAACATACCTATTTTGGCCGGAACGTTCTTAAACAGATTCTGAATCAGCCGTAGGTATTATGAATAATTATGAAATTTTCACCATTTTCATAATTATTCAAAAAACGTCTAATTCAGTAACTTTTTAAGGACATTTTGGCTAATGTAGGTACGTTCCTATTCCATTTAGTCCAAGTTCATATTTTATAACGCTGAAATAAGACACAACAATTTTAGCATATTCCTATTTTAGTTACAAAAGTTACTGAATAGGGGGTAATGTCATCATATTTTTTGGCATTGGGATCCCAAACTCAGTAGGGTCGTTATATAAGGTCGGATATCTGTCGTTAATGGGACATTCAAGAAATAAATGATCCAGTGTCTCATCACTTATCATGCACTCGCAAAAACTGCTATCATTAATCCTATTTTAAAGATGATCTATAGTTTGTATTGTGTTTATTGAATTGTGTACACATGTAGGAGAGCCTTGGAAATGAGATAACTGGCAATTTTGTTAAGAGGTAAAAAACCAACATGTGGATTAGAAAGAGAACCAAAGTCACCGATGTTGTCTAATAAGTTGCCAACTAGAAGTGGAGCTGGGCAGAGCATGTTGCCCGAACCACAGATTACAAAAAGTGCTGGATTGGCGACATAGAACGGACAAAAGAAGGCCTCAAACAAGACTGACGATATTATACCAGTGGCTGGAGACGGATGGATGAGGTCTCTCCAAGAGAGAGCAGCGGAGGTTTCAGGATAAAGCCCATATCTGACGAAATTAAGAAAGAAAGAATATACATTCTTGCATCCGGAGTTTAATGCCAATTCACAGTTTTTTCTACATATCTATACAGACAGAGCGACATACAGTCGAATGGAGGAAGTCTTTGTCCAGGAGTGTACGGAAATGGGCTCAGAAAGAAGAAAAAGGATCAAGAAGTAAAAAAACGAGAGACAGTTTCAAACATAAAAGTCCAATTTAAAAAATATAAAAATTAAATGTTGCGTTACTCTGCAATATGAGTGTCCTTGTTATCATAATAATATGATTGAATTCCGACGCAACAATATGACAAAGGAAAGTTTTTGATATTATTATGAAGGGATAACCATAGATAATCCAATAATTATATTTGGTATTGTGTTGCACTGTGTTGTTAACAATAAATAATTATATTGAATTTATTATTATTATGAAGTAGTAGGCAACACGTTGTATTTTAAGTCTCTACGCAGGTACCTACCTATATTTATCGTTCTTCTTATTTTGAATATTAACCATAGATATTATAGTATCCATCACTCCTTTCATCTACAATAAGTGCTGGTTTGCTAATGAGACAGTATAATATGTACCTACCTATACCTATAGCTTAACATATAACTTGTATTAATGTCAAATGGGTATAAGATTTTCGATTAGAAACATTATAATAAGTTGATACTTTGCAGCTATTACTTTGTGGTTCATTTTAACTAATAAATTAAAATAATATATTTTTTGTTTACACCACTTTTGAGTATTTAATGTTAACCGGTTTCAGAGCTGACCCGCTCCCTCATCCGAACAAACTTATACTAAACTTAAAATTATGTTTAAACCGTGTGTATTGCTACTGTCGTTGGTGGGCGAAATTTAAACTAGAAGGGGTGGTGGGTTTTACCGCACGGGCAGGTAACGGGAACATATTGAACAGGGGCGTTCTATTTAAATTTATTTGGTTATTTATTATTTCTTCTCTCTTATTTATAGCTTTTTGTATTTCTAATGCCTCTAGATTATCTAGTCTCAGGCCCTCCTTATTAATGTGTAATATTTCCACTCCCGTTTGTTTTTCGAATGAATGATTATTATTTATGAGATGGTTAGCAAATTCCGTAAAGTTGTTGCTCTTTAAGCACCTCATGTGCTCTTTGATTCTTGTTTCAAAATTTCGGCCAGTTTTACCGATGTAGAATGCCGGACAATCACTACAATTTTATAACAAATAAATTTAAATAGAACGCCCCTGTTCAATATGTTCCCGTTACCTGCCCGTGCGGTAAAACCTACCACCCCTTCTAGTTTAAATTTCGCCCACCAACGACAGTAGCAATACACACGGTTTAAACATAATTTTAAGTTTAGTATAAGTTTGTTCGGATGAGGGAGCGGGTCAGCTCTGAAACCGGTTAACATTAAATACTCAAAAGTGGTGTAAACAAAAAAGATATTATTTTAATTTATTATAATAAGTGGTTCTGATCAATATAATTTTAATGAAATTGAAATTGGTAATAAAATCCTGAATTTTGAGCAGTCTTGATATAATCTGAGATTCGTTTTCTAACATCGCCGCTAAATCACCAAAAAAAATATGCACTATGCACACTGCCACATACATGCTCTATCAGTATATATTCCCAATAGATACTTTTTCAATGGTGCGATTTGTACAATTAATACATTAAAACACTATACACTATATTAATACACTATTTGCATATATTAGTTACTTCGTAAAATTCATAGATTTTTATGATAATATACTAGATGTTGTAGTTAGAAAATTATGTATGAATCGAAGTGAGGCATTTTTTCCGAGGGATTTATGACGTTTTGCTTGGCTGACCATATCGTTTTTCTTTAGAGAGAATAACGACTAATTTCAATTGTTTTCAGATTTATTTGTCGAAAAAAACACTTTGTTTATTAAGATTTAGAGAACAGTTATCTAGGATGTGTTGAAATGTAAGGAAAACTGAAATATGTTGCCAACCAAAACGTCAAACGCGCGATATTCCATGACTCGCTTTTTGCACAGAGTACTACATCTAGTATATTATAATAAAAATCTATGGTAAAATGTAAATATAACCCATCTCTTTCTCCTGTGAAATACTATAAATAGGTAGGTAGGTATATGTACAATGCTAGCCCTAGAACAGGTATACCTATGTAGTTAGACAGCAGTTATCTATTTTTAATGATGAATATGTATATGGTGGGATAAATAATAAAGAAAAAGATTATTAAATAAAATAGAAATATTTGCTTATCACTAAAATAAAGAAAGACCATTATTTTTTTTAATTTAAAGATTAGCTAGCCATGTTTTGTTCCTATGTTGTATGCATCTAATCTTATATCTAATCACTTCCATGCACTTCCCATAATATCAAGTTGTTATTTTGTATAACTACACACTTGTTTCCGATGACAGTAGGTAGGTAAATTTTTGCCGAAAGAATAAAAAACAAAGACTTATTAAACTTCATATGTATATAAAGATATTTAACGTAGGGTTTATTTAAACTATTCCATATTATATTAACGATTTGAATTATTTTCAGGAAAATCGAAATAGAAGACCAAAAGTTCACCATGAGAGTCCATATCTTCTTCGTCGTCATCCATGTGATCAGCTGTATTAGTTCCCTCAGGATCCGTCGTCAAGTTGATGTTGATACCACAGCAACATCACCGTGCTTCACGATTCAGTAAAACTCAACAGCTTTTTTTAGCATGCATTCAATAAAAACATTATCCTTGTGAGAACATTTTTACATAATCCCTAATAATGTCTTAATCCTTCAGAATAAATTAAGTCAAACGGAGCTGGGTTTAAACCCGAACCCTCAGATGGTAGTTTAGAAACTTCAACCATTGTTATTCATTAAAAATATATTAGGTGTATCCTAGCCGCTACATTATATTTCTGTTTGGTTCCTAGTATACACCGATTTTTTTTTTGCTAAAAGTAACAAAATTTCATGTTAAAACTAACCGAACTATTGTGACTACAAAACAATTGGTTTTGTGCACGCAGCCAATCAGTACAGTCATAAATAGACAAACCTTTATTACTGATAACAAATGTTTGGCTAAAACGCAGGTACCCAGTTCGGTTGTGATAATTTTTTTTTGTGTAATGCTGATACATAGGTAATCCAGCATACGTAATTGGAGTAATAAAATATTGTACTAACTTCCTTTCTTTAGTAATCCCTCTCCTCTCCTCCTCAGCTTTTATCCCAAATGTTGGTGGAATACAAGCTCTCCTTACTGCGCTTCTCCACATTCCCGCAGAGACATTACATTCCCGCATAGCCTCCGCCACCAAGCTCTTCCGTTGTCTTTTGCCGGACCAGTGCAGGATTACATATATTTTCTGTTGGTTTTCTTCGAGTATGTCCAAACTACCTCAGCCTAATATATTATTATCCAGCCTATTTCTGATTCTATATTACATTAATTCAAAGTAAACAATTGTTTGTAATTTTATTTTCAGAGAAGAAGGTGAATATATAGGGACATGTTTTGGTGCATCTGTGTCTGATTTTGAATCCGGTGCTCTAGAAAACTCTGAAAGACTCCAGGTTTTAACTGTTATAGAATCAACAGTACCAATTCTGCCTGCTAAGGGTTTGAAACACCTACTCAATTTAGAAACTCTATCCATTTCGTTTTCAAAACTGTCTGAAATCGATAAAGATGCTTTTCAAGGTGAGCATACGTTGCTTTGTTGTACCTAATATAAGTCACTTGGTAATGTGGAGAAAAAAAGTAAAATTAAATAAAATCATTTAGTACATCTATGTTTTATTTTGTCAATGTCACTACAAGAGAAAATTGAAAATAAAAAGATTTATTAACCAGAATTTATTTTGAAAAATCCAGAATAAAGATTTTTTTAACGGAATTTTGTTATAAAATGGCAACTTTGGCATCCTTTGATATGTTGCGATCATTCATAATTGGTCTTAGTGCTCCATTCACTCTATTTCCTGCCATAACTCTTCTTTCGATCTCTTTAACGAGTCGTCAATTCCGTTGATATACCTATGCTTCCCAAGTACACATATTCGTCGACTTGCTCGAGCCATTTGTTCTCTACTCTTATTTTACACGCTGTTCTGCTTTCACTCTTTTCGAAGACCATTGTCTTTGATTTGCTGGCATTCATCCTAAGTCCATTCTCTATACATCCTTCATATACCAGACTTACAAGATACTGTAACTCTTCCATACTTTCTGCTAATAGAACTTTATCGTCTGCATACATCAAATCTCGCACCATTACAGTACTCAATTTCATCCTTAAGGGCTCTTATGCAGAAATCAACGTACAAGTTAAAGAGCCATGGAGATAGCACGCACCCTTGTCTAACGCCATTATTTATAGAGAACCACGTTGTTACTGTGTCGTTGACACGAACACATGGTTCGCTGTTCTCATATAATGACGCGATTGCGCGTATCAGTTTGCTCTACACTCCATACACTGCTAGTATATCCCATAATTTTTCTCTAACAACTTTATCATACGCCTTTTCTAGGTCTATGAAGGCACAGAAAATTTTCTGATTCGTTCTTATTCGTGTACCTACTTACAATAATGTGTATAATGGCGTTTTTTGCCACTTTTAGTTTCAGTTCTTATGATTTATCTTTTTTAATGTACATGAGCTAATAGTAATATTATGTAAACTTTTCTGGCTAATTTTTTGGTTATATGTGTATAAGACTTTTGTTTTGTATTGCTGTATGTTTACCGAAATAGGTATATAAAATAAAATAAATAAAATAATGCAATTTCTTCCAACCAACCAAGGCAACGTGATGCTAAAAATAGTGTAGTGGTAGCAACATTAAATTTATAACAAAAAACAAACAAAACAACAAACACAAAACATTATTAAATGTAAAATCACAGCAACAAAGGAAGGAGGGAGATAGAGGTTGTGGGATGTGAGAGAGGATAAGGGAGGATTCATATTTAACCTCCGTAAGTACGATCATATATCGCATCTTCGCAAACAACTCAAATGGCTTCCCATCCATCTGCGCCGAGATCAGCACATCCTCTGCCTCCTGTTTAATGTATTAAACAATCCGAATGCCCCCACATATCTGAAAGAAAGATTTCAACCGCTGGCCTCTCATGGACTCCCACTTCGGTCTAGAGAAGAAAGAACCCTTGCCATCCCACCTCACGTTACAGAATACTATTCATCTTCCTTCACTATTCATGCTGCCCGGCTGTGGAACAATTTAGCATTTGATATTAGAACTGCCACATCACTTCCAATTTTCAAATCTCGTCTTAAATGCTCACTCTTCCTCTCAATTCCATAACGAACATATATCCCAATTTCACTTTCCATCCCTTTTGATCGCTCCTCATCCTCTCCCTTTCCTTTCTGATTTTCCTCTCCTTTCTGAATTTGTGTAATTTCTCACTTTTTGTTTTGCTGTCTTATACTGGTTGTGTTATTATGTATATGCCGAAACTATGTTATGTACTTTTAATCTCAGATGGTTGACTGGAAGAAATTGCCTCCAGGCAATAAGTCCGCCATTTGTACTATGTAATTTTATGTATGTACAAACAAGTGTTATATAAATAAATAAATAAAAAATAAGGAAGGGATGTCAATTAAGAATTACTAGACAGGTTTTACAGCTTTAGCCTTTTTTATGTTGAATTTAGTAATAATAATAGTAATAATGGAAAATGCAATACCTATATCAACAACTGTTGATGATGTGTTTTTGATAGTTCTGATAAATATGAATACATCATAATATGTATTATTTGCTAAATATTTTCCAACTTATAAATTAAAAACGGTTTTTCGTTATTTTTTTTTTAATTGGAATTTGATTATCTTATTCAGCATGCCTCTTTTTCGTGGCATTCCTTTTTGCTGTGTATTATTTTTAACAACTAAATAATCTTTTCAAGATGAACAAATTTATTCACTCATTTTCTTTCTTCAGGTCTTACGAGTCCTCTTCAGTCTCTCAACATATCAAACAATGAAATTAAAATTATTCAACCTTACACATTTAGTCCTCTTAAATATCTAAAAGAATTGAACTTGTCGAGTAACAGAATCAATTTGCTTAGATGGGATCAGTTCTTTGGACTCTCTAAAATGGAAATTTTGGACGTTTCCAACAATATCATCGAAACTCTTCCGTCGGATGTATTCAAGAGCTGTCACGGACTGGTCAGGATAGACCTGTCGAGGAATCCGATGATTTATCTGCCTTCGAAGCTATTTTCTAAATTGAACTATCTGAAATTCGTTAATTTGTCAGATATTCATTTGACTCAACTTCCAAGTGGATTGTTCGACAGTGTACCAAGTCTTGTAGAGTAAGTACAATTTAATACTTTTGAATTTCACATTATTATGTAAAGGTGGTTTTTATAAATTATCACAATACAAACGTGTTAAAACTTTTATGATATCAGTTCTTCTTTTCGTGTCGGTCAGACTACAGCCCCCTTCGCTCCCAAAATGCCACAACTCAAACTACTCTGTCCTCGAGGCGGTCTCGCTCCGCAAAGTCTCTCCAGTCACACCGTTCGAGAATCAATGGACATGCGAGGAGATGCTCGGTATTCTGGTCCTGCCCACACTCACACATCGAGTTCTCAATAATTCCTCATCTCTGTAGGTTCTTCTTTGTGCGGCCTACCCCAGTCCTAATTCCCTTTAAGGTTTTCCATATTGGCCAATATCAGTTATGATATCAGTTTTAGTGTGAATATCGAGCATGTTCAAAATTAATTAAATAATTTAGAAAAAAATGGCATAGACCGTTGCGATCCTTAGCCCCCTCCAGCATTCCTCACCATCTCCCTCTATCCTGGCATGCTCCCCTCCAGTTCCTTACACCAACAGCCTCCACATCCCGCTGCACGCCATCCAGCCATTGGAGCTTGTGCCTACCAACACTTCGTCTACCCTGTGTGCAGGATCCTCTTTGGCACTCTTTCATCGCCCATTCTTTCCACATGTCCTGCCCATCGCAGCCTCCCTATTTTTATCACCTTTATAATGTTGCGCTCATTACTTCGACTTTAGGCCTGGTGATTGGTCCACAAATTGAGGTGGACCCTATCCCAAACACATTCAATGTTTAAATATAAATTTAAATTAATGACACATTTATATAGCAGTATTCATAATTTTAGTAAAAGTATTTGTTAATCGAAAAGTAATGATAACTTTTCAGGTTGGACCTATCAAACAATTACCTTTCATCATTCAACGCTGATGCTTTTAATCAGCCCCAACACAAAATGACGAAATTGATCCTGGCTGTAAACCAATTAGCTTTTCTGAACATGGAAGAGTTTGAAGAGAAGCTTCCGAATCTGAAGACAGTGGAACTGTCTCCCAACCCGTGGAGCTGCTCCTGCCTGACGCTGGTCCTTCAATGGATGATGAAAAGAAACGTGGAATATTTACCCAGGGAATATTTTGAAGGGTTAAAGCCAGTGTGTGCTGTTGACGATTCCATTGACGAACTGAACCCAGACTCGTAAGATATTTTTATATCAATTGTTATAATGTGATATGATGCTGTAAAGTACCGGTTTAAAATAGTGCTTCCACTATTTTCTATTATAATAGTCTTCGGGTGTTCTGTAAGAGCCGGGTAGTTGAAAATACAATAAGCAAAACAACATCTTAAATACCTAATTATTATGATAAATAACATATATAGGTAATATATTCCACAACGAATTTATTTGACTTCTGACGACTGTTTCGATTTACGACCAGTTGATTATGGCCTTGTAAGCTGAAACGGTCATCGGAAGTGAAATAAATTCGCATGTGTTCATATTATTTATCATAATTATTATGGAATTCTACAGTTTGGAAGCCGTGTCAATCGACAGATCGTATGTGTTCATATTTATCATAATTATTATGGAATTTTACAGTTTGGAAGCCGTGTCAATCGACAGATCGTATGTGTTCATATTTATCATAATTATTATGGAATTCTACAGTTTGGAAGCCGTGTCAATCGACAGATCGTATGTGTTCATATTTATCATAATTATTATGGAATTCTACAGTTTGGAAGCCGTGTCAATCGACAGATCGTATGTGTTCATATTTATCATAATTATTATGGAATTCTACAGTTTGGAAGCCGTGACAATCGACAGATCGAAAACTGCTGACATCTTACATATTTCAGCAATGAATGTTGCCTTTCTAGACGAGACTGGTGTGTGGAGATACATGCATCTATTGTGCTTCCTTTTTTAAAGGTAATGCATACCCACACAGCTGTCGCTGGTCACCCCACATTGTGGGATATTCCATAATAGTATGTATTTAAGTATGTGTATGCAATAAGTCATTTGATATTTTCACTATCCATTGCTATTTTTCAATTGTTTCGCATTTTTAATCTAATTTTCAACTCTATTAGTTTCTCGACAGGTATCATGTGTCGAGGTGTTTACCTACTTTGTGTTTCATCGTTTGAACATGTTCTCAAAAATATATCAGTTCTATCGATATGATTTACGAAGTTAGTATCTACATATATACTAAATGTATGTACCCACTGACAAAAAAATATTGTTGGTTTTTCAACGAGATTTTTGTGGAAAGATTAACGTAGGGCAGTTTTCACTAAAGATTCAACACCTTCTTGCAATTGCTACCCCGATAATTTTAAGGGAAATTTTAAAATTAGTTGCGAAAACCTGGTAGTTTTGTAGGCGTTGTTTGTCTTTTCTTAAACTGTTTTTTGTTTCTATTTAAATAAAATTCTCACTTCGTCAAATGGCACAAATATTACTTAAATGGTTGTATTGCCTATATTGAAATAATGCTAATAGAATCTATGCATTTATATTGTATTCAATTCACCATTGTTTCTATTTGTTATAGGAGTTTAGATCAGCCCCCCTAGACAACATGCCATTTAAGCTAAGCGTTATATCGCTAAGCGATAGTAAATGTATGGAATTGGTGGCTATGACATCACGTGACAGCTACCAATTTCATACATTTCTATCGCTTAGCGATATAACGCTTAGCTTTAATGACATGTTGTCTAGGGGGGCTGGCTGAAAACCTATCGTTTGAAAAATAATATGTAAACTCATTTTCGTACAAAAAAGGAAAGTCATTTTAAATAAAAATCCAGAAAATTTCTTAACTTATTATTGTGCTAAATAAATATCTGTATGTCCAAAGAAAAAACTAACGAATGATTTTTTTTCCAGGGATGTAAAAACGTGTGGTATTCAACCAAAACCCTCAACTACTTCTACAACATCCACAACTTCTATCACCCGCAGAACTACACCCAAAATCACGACTTTCTCGGCTAAGCCATCGGCAACCACAACTCCCAAGTCTAAAAATCAATATTTTATTCCATATGTATAAATTACAAATTTTAATGTTTCAATAAAATATTCTTACCATCGAATTCTTTTATAGTTGCATATACCTACACAAGAAAACAAACCAGGGACTTTTTTTCCTGTCGGGAGTCAATGATATTATTTTATAACAAATCTTTAATATCTCAATAAAGACGAAATTGTTGGCGAAGAAATTTAGGCATTACAGAAATGTTTCATCGTCACTTCATAGATGGCGATGCTGTTGAACATACATATTTTCATGATTAGAATATAACAAAGAACTTTCAAAAATTGGATTGATAGGAAACGAAATATGAAGGCACAATTTATGAGAGATGCGCAAGCGCATAAAGCGATCACTTGAACCAACTGATGACAGGTCGTAAGCCCTGTAGGTGCCTTGAGTTCCTGATTTTTCTATAATATTCCAACTTCGTCTCTATTAAGATGTTAAAAAATTGTCATAAAATATTTGTATGATCTTTTTTTTTCAGAAAATCTTTGTAGAACACCAAGGTACTAGATTTAAACAAAATAATATAATGTCGAATACTTCGTTTGAAGATTTGTGATGGAATATTTTATCCTCACAAATAAGTACCTATTGATTATTTTTTTACTGTTGTGTTCTTCAATTATACCTTCGCTCAAGATATTTTAAAATTATTTAATTCCAACGCAATGGTTTGGAGCAACGACTTATTGAAAGGAGAATTTTATATTTTTGTCTTGGAGAAATGATTAAGGTTACCGATGTGGTGTCCAAGATAGCTTAATAGAAGAGAAATCGTACCGGTCATGCAGTGAGGACAAGAGATGATCGATAGACCAAACATACATTGGAATGGCGACAGAGAACTGCCTGCAGAAACTTAAACAGATCACAAGAAAGATGTCCTGATGACATAAAAAGAGTGCCTATGTCCAACACTGGTCGATTGATGATGATCAAATTTTCTTTTGTATTAAGAGGGATAACAACCGAGGGTATATAAACATTTATTTTATATTTAGAGGGTATATAAACATTTATTTATATTTAGATAGTATATAAACATTTATTTTATATTTAGAGGATATATAAACATTTATTTATATTTAGAGAGTATATAAACATTTATTTTATATTTAGAGGGTATATAAACATTTATTTTATATTTAGAGGGTATATAAACATTTATTTTATATTTAGAGGGTATATAAACATTTATTTTATATTTAGAGGGTATATAAACATTTATTTATATTTAGAGAGTATATAAACATTTATTTTATATTTAGAGGGTATATAAACATTTATTTATATTTAGAGAGTATATAAACATTTATTTTATATTTGGAGGGTATATAAACATTTATTTACATTTAGAGAGTATATAAACATTTATTTTATATTTAGAGGGTATATAAACATTAATTTATATTTAGAGAGTATATAAACATTTATTTTATATTTAGAGGGTATATAAACATTTATTTTATATTTAGAGGGTATATAAACATTTATTTATATTTAGAGAGTATATAAACATTTATTTTATATTTAGAGGGTATATAAACATTTATTTTATATTTAGAGGGTATATAAACATTTATTTATATTTAGAGAGTATATAAACATTTATTTTATATTTAGAGGGTATATAAACATTTATTTATATTTAGAGAGTATATAAACATTTATTTTATATTTGGAGGGTATATAAACATTTATTTACATTTAGAGAGTATATAAACATTTATTTTATATTTAGAGGGTATATAAACATTTATTTATATTTAGAGAGTATATAAACATTTATTTTATATTTAGAGGGTATATAAACATTTATTTTATATTTAGAGGGTATATAAACATTTATTTTATATTTAGAGGGTATATAAACCTTTATTTTATATTTATAGGGTATTTAAATGAAGGTATTTAAGAAGTATGATATTAAAAGACATTGAAAACAATATTAAAAACAAATACAATAAGTATTTTCAACATTATATAATACGTTAAACAACGTAAACGTAAAATGTAAAACATAAGCGTTATATAATATTAAAATTATGCATAAATTCCTCTGAAAAATATATTAGGTTTTTTTTTGTGTAGTATCTTTTTTAAATTACCCGTAACTATATGTCTAGAGCGTAAAATCATTTTAATGTAGATTAGTAATTTTCATATCATTTAATGATTCGGCGGATATTTTGTGGTAGTTAATATAAACCATTTTTGAATTATTAATTAGCTATAAACCACTTGTTTTTTGAGTCACTTCGCGACATGTTTCGGAAGCGCTGTCCTTCCATCGACCGGCGTGTCGAGACTAACATGTTGAATTTGTGTGTATCTGTCTGTGAAGCGAGGGGGGTGGCGGTTGAGGGTTGGTTGGGTTAGTGGGGGGAGGGGAGAATTGTGAAGTGTTTTTGTTTTTGATGGGAAATATATTAAGTACTGGAGAGGTGTTATGAAATAAATATAAGAATTAACGAACACAGAAGATGCTTAAACAACAATAATTTCTCAGAATTTGCTAACCACATTATCCAAACTAATCACTCTTTCAATAACCACAAACTAAAACTATTACATGAAACACAGAATAAAGGATACCGACTTAACAACTACGAAACGCTCGAAATACATAAACACATAAATTCCGGTATAAAACTTATAAATAACCATACCTTTCATAACACCTCTCCAATACTTAATATATTTCCCATCAAAAATAAAAACACTTCACAATTCTGCCCTCCCCCCACTAACCCAACCAACCCTCAACCGCCACCCCCCTCGCTTCACAGACAGATACACACAAATTCAACATGTTAGTCTCGACACGCCGGTCGATGGAAGGACAGCGCTTCCGAAACATGTCGCGAAGTGACTCAAAAAACAAGTGGTTTATAGCTAATTAATAATTCAAAAAAATAGTAATTTTCATTTCAAAAATTGTGAAATTCTGAGATTTCGTTATTTTTATTTCAAGTCAGTTATTCTAAAAATGCTATAAATCAAAAAAAATATTTTTCAAATATAAACTCTTTTCCTGAGCACGCGACATTTACCCTTACTAATATGTAACTTCATATTGTATGAGGCGGTTTTTAATATATCATGTTTTTATTCACTAGATTATTTAGCGTACTATGACCTCTTAATTCTAGGATCTGCACATATTTCGTATCACTTAATACATTATTAAATATTTTTAACGATCTATCAAACGCTTGTACTTGACCATTGTTAATTTAAATTAGCTACGAAAGATAATATTATAAAAAGCGGACATACAATTTAATAATTACCTGGTAAAGGTATGTTGGTTGGTACACCTATCTGCAGATTTGAGATGTTATTAAATGAACAAGATCTGGCAACACAGTTGGCCGTGTTCAATTAAAAGTAAATAACCACTTCTTGAAGCTCCCATTTCCCGCAAATTACTAACAGAACAAAAATAATTATTATCAAACATAAAATAAATATTATTTCAAATTAAGATTTGATTGTGTAACAGGAAGCGGCTGATAATTTACTCAGACTAATGTAACTACATAACTGCCTCTGAGATCTCTACTTACTACTCATTCCTACAGAATATTATATATTATAGTACTTACCTACCTATTTATTACAATTATATAAAATTGTAATTTCGGATATAATATAATATTTACGTATTGTTTGTCCTACGTCTTTGAAGACTATAGAAAAACTCGCTCACTAAACATAACAGAAAGTTATACGGGAAGCAATGCAATATGACAACGAAATAATAGTATGATGTGTATACGTAAATCTCATTTCCCCATATTTTTTTGGTAAGGTTCAGTTAGCCTATATAAATAATAGCGAATCGCGTGAGCGAGTTGCTTTATAAATTTATTGTAAATTGGTTGCAGGAAAACACATTTGTCAAATAAATTAAACATGTTATTTACGTAGTTGTCTACTATTTATATTACCTACTTATTATTTTTGTGTTACAAATCATCGCGTTTAAAGTCAACTTTGACAGATCATCTGATCTTGGTAAAAATGAGCTGTGGTGTATTCTAAGGTCTATTCGGCATATTCCACGGTGTACGGGTGTATTAAAATGATCATGCACCTTATAAAAGTACGACAAGCACGACACCAGTATGTATTCCCAAATACCAGTCTCATCCCACTTAAAATGGAACCGTATTAAGAATGGGTGAAAAACCTTATTGCTGAATTATTTGAGATGTTATTTTGCGTGTCACTTTTTTTTTACTATCCGTCTCTTACGGGACTACCGAAAATGACGATAATAAAAAAGTTGAAGCACTATTCTACGCTGGTACATCGCGGATGAGTTTAACTATTGAGTTTTATAAAATTTTAAATTAGCCACATAGCCACTATTTTAATACCTCCAAAAATTTTACATTAACAATGTCAAAGCCTTTTAAAAGTTCTGTGATAGTTATGGTGCCTTACTACTGGTAGATTCCCATTAAGTTGAGATATTTTTTTACAGAGATCTCGGTCAGATGTCTGGTTGTTCTCATTTCAAAATATCTGAAATCAATGACAGTCCACGAGTGTGAATCTTCTGTTCACATTTGCCGATTGTTCTTTAAGCACTGTGGTGTCGAAATTGCCAATCTAGAAAGCTCCATGAGCTACTTTTACGTTAACGTTCTGTGAAGGGGCCATTTACAGTCCCCATGTGCAGAGTGGGTGGTGGTGGAAGTACCTACTCAAAACAACCTACAAAAATTAATAATGTCACAAAAACTAAAAAATATAAAGTAAACTTTTGTTACGAAGCGGAGTTTTACACTTTACAATTTTCAAAATAAATATAGGTACTTATTCTACTTACAAAGTTGTCATTTACATATGGTTCTAAACTACATATACATGAAATAATATTGCAGAAATAAATTGAGGGAATATATAGGTACTTCCTAAATATTTTGTTCTTAATACCACACTTCAAATTTGTTTTTCTTAAAATAAAAAAGCCGTCCATTTCCACGGGAACATTTCTTGTATGTGATTATATCAAGACAATACTAACAAGAACGAATTATAAATTATGAAATAAATTCATCTCAAGATTAGTTGTCATAAAAATTACAGAGGTACAAATGTTGGTACTAACAAGCATATTTACATTTTATTTGTTACAATAAACATTAATTACAATAATTATTATTTATTGTTAGAATTAGTTACCTATTATTTTCAGCGACACCTAAAACTTGTATTTTAATTCTTAATGTAATTAAAGAATTATAATTTATGATTTATATATTTTTTTACGTTAATTTATTGTTGAGGTCGACAGAGAAGGAGTTTCTGGAACGAATACGTGTCTAGAATGATTCGAGAACTGTTAAAGTGGTCAGGGACAATGTCTTCCAGGAAAGCAGACATCCAGGATGTCCTTCCAAGATATAGAAGGACAGCGGACAATCCACATCTCAAGAGCCAATTGATGCAGGATTTTTACAGTCCAACAGGCCTAGAAAGAGAGAAGGATTTGAATATTTTTATTATTGCATATGCGCAAACATTGGATTTTTTTCCCTGTCGGGAGTCAAGGATATTTTTTAACAAATTTTTAATTATCTCAATAGAGACGAAGTTGGAATATTTACTGTAGGAGAACCGGGAAATCAAGGCACCTACAGGGCTTACGACCTGTCATCGGCTGGTTTACGTGATCACTTTATGCGCTTGCGCAACTTTCACCAATTATGCCTTTTTAATGAGATCCCTATCAATTCAATTTTGAAAGTTCTATATATTGCAATACTGAAATTCTTCTACGCCATGTCCGTTACGGGGTAAGCAGAGAGAACTGAGCGCCATATTAAATAAATAAATATTCCACTATTTTTGCACACATTTCTGGCTTCCATTACATCCATGCATCGTCTCATATGATTATACAAGCTTCTTATTATAAATGGAGAACCGGGAAATCAAGGCACCTACAGGGTTCATGACTTGTTATCGGCTGGTTTACTCCGTCTCTTACACCCATGTATATTTTTTTAGTCAGTCGTTCATCATTCATTGTTTCAATATGTCCAAACCACCTCAAGTAAATAAAAATAATTTATTCACAATATCAACTTTCACATTAATTAAAGAAACAATCAAGCAATTTCGAAATGTGAGCTTTCACGGTAAATGATAGTAGCGATAAAATATTGTGCGCTGTCTGGCCTTTAAGACCATCAGGGGGGTAGATGAATGAGTAGGTACATGTCGGGTCATTTGTCCATTATGGGTCTCGAACGCTCATACCTATGTAGGTAAGTACATCTTGCAATTCGTATTGTTGTCGATCTTTTGATAGGTTATTAACCTCGTCCTAATGCAAAACGTACCGACGAATTTACCTATTCACCAAATTTTAATAATAATAATAAAAATTTATAAAGCGCCGTTTAGTGATACAAGATCACTCCAAGGGCGCTGTAGCTTATTCGTTGGCTCTACGAAACGAGGCAGTCTTAAGAAGTTTACCGAAGGTGTCAATGCTCTGAGCTCCACGTATGTCAAGAGGCAATTTATTCCATTTTAAAGGCCCGTTCACACTAAAACCGCGATCATAGTAAGCCGCCTTATTGACTCTGTCCAATTATTTTAAAGAGTTGGTACTCTGTGATTCAGACGATCTCAGCGTAAGCTGCCTCCCCGATGGAACACCCCTCTGGCACAATTCCTGAATGTAGTGTGGAGCCAAGACGTTCAGAGCTTTAAACACCATCAGGCATACCTTATAGTCCACTCGTTCTGGACATCTCAACCAGTGCAGTTCGTTAAGAAGAGGTGTTATGTGACATGTATTGTCGGCTCCATATATCAACCTCGCAGCTGCGTTGAAAACTATTTGTAATCTATAAGTATAGTTTTTTTTATATCCTGAAATACTGTTGGTTTTCAATAAATATGTAAATAAAATTCTGTCGGTATACTCTCTCACAGACATCTTGTAAATCAATAAAATATTAGATACCTTATTTTTTGTCCGACCCTTCATACTGTGGGGTCCATGCAATGGTTGATGAATGTTTGGACACGGTGGATATCTGGCGTCGTGCAGTCTGCTTCATCCGTGGAGCCGACCCGTCCAAGATGCGAGGCTAATGAAGCGCATCTGGGAAATGGGTAACAAGTCCCAAGTACCTACCAACGAAGGTACCTAGACAGATAGTGTCACGGTTCCAGGTGGTCCTACATCCAGTTCTGAAGCATTCCTGGTCGTAGCACCGTTTACCAGAAGAAAGGAATTCTTCAATTAGATACGCAGGACCTCCTTGGGAACATTTTCTCACCTCAACTGTCTTTTTTTAGTTTATTTGATTAGATGGTTTCTTTTTAAATAATGGTCTGTAAATGTTTGATGTGGTTTTTGTTGGATTTATATTTTTATAGCTCTCAATTATTTGAGGTGAAGATACAGCATACATATGTACATACTATGTCTTCATCTTCCCGAACCACTTCCTGAGGTTTTACACCTCATATTCCGTCTTCCATCTTTCTATTTTTCCATCCACTGTACATAAACACTTAAGTAAACTCCTTTATTTTTTATAAAAGTGGTCACTAACAGTAGCTTCTAGTCCCAGCTTTTCTGCATTCTTAGGTTAGGTTTAAGTTTGTTTATAATAATAATAGCGACTCGTGTGAGCGAGTTGCTTTCTTCTTCTTCTATATGATGTGTCCTGTCGGGTCCCCCCGACGTTGACGATCACTCGGGAGAAACTTTCCCTGTCCTGTGCGGTGCGGAACAAGTCCTCCTCACGCCTCACTCCGGTCCACTCCCGAATGTTGCGTTGTCAGGATAGCTGCTTCCTGCCGACCCCTCTACGGCCCACAATCTTCCCTTTGAATCCACATTTCGAACGCTTCCAGGCGGTTTATGATACCAACCTCAACTCTTCGGTGTTGAGGCATGGACCAAGTTGCTTTATAAATTGACTACCCCAGTCTCTGTGTACTTGGATTGCGAATTTTTTAAAAGATCGCGAAGTCATAACTGTAGTGGACGGTTGCTCTTCTTCTCCCCATTCCATTAATGCGGGAGTCCCTCAAGGGTCCATTCTATCTCCAACCCTATTCCTCCTACATATCAATGACTTGCTCTTACGCGCCCCCATCCACTGTTACGCTGATGACAGCACAGTCCATGACAATTTCTCTTTTGACAAACCTCCTAAACAGAGTGAAATATCAGAAGCCCGGAAAGACCTTCATCAAAAAATAAATAGCTACCTCCACTCAATCAATACCTGGGGTGAAAGTAATCTTGTTTCATTTAACGTCTCAAAAACCCAAGCCTGTCTAATTTCTGCGAAGAGAAACCCCAATGAATTGCAAGTGTCTTTCAACGGAAGCACCCTACCTAACAGCAGCTCTATCGACCTGCTTGGAGTATCTATAACGAACCAATTACACTACAAGGGCTCCATCGAAGCTAAGGTGAAACTCGCCTCCAAAAAATTGAGCGTACTATATAGAGCGCGCAGATATTTTACTAAGACCCAGATCTGTATACTCTACAAAGCGCAAATACGCCCAATTATTGAATATGGCAGTCACCTCTGGAGTGGCGCCCCCCAATACCTACTGAATACCCTCGACGCTGTCCAAAGGCGTGCTATACGTCTGATTGATGATCCATCACTGACTGATGGATTGCAATCACTAGAACACAGACGCAGAGTCGGTATTTTAAGTTTATTCTATAGATACTACCACGGGAATTGCTCAGAAGAACTTGCATCTTTGGTCCCTCCTCCACCCACTCGCAACAGAGTCACTCGCTTCACTCAATCGCAGCATCCATTCACAGTGGACCTTCAACATATACGAACAAGTCGCTTCTCGAACTCCTTTATTAACACAGCAGCCCGACTGTGGAATGATCTTCCGAATTCTGTGTTTCCATCTTCGTACAACCCGGGTCTTTTTAAAATCCGAATTAATAAACTCTTCTCTAGATTGCAAACCCCTCCCAACGCTACGTAGTGCGCTTCTTCGGAAGAGTAAAATGGACCCAAATCCTAATAGCTGGCGTCCCCTACGTAGACATGTTAAAAAAAAAAAAAAGAATTATAAATTATTATTAATTAAATTTATATATTTTTTTGTAATTTTTCGCATGTACCTAATATAAAAATTCAAAGCTCATTTGACTAAATACTACGAGTGTCTCAACCAATCAGAGAGCCAACCGGAAACAGAATGCGGAATGATGAATACCTACGGATTGTAGACGCTTGTATCAGCAACCGTCTATTTCCATCATATTTAAAACACTTTCATTGGAGACTCATGACCCATGAGATGCGCATCAACCTTCTGTACTGTGTACTAAATGTACTTGACATATGTACTATGTACCTACATATGTATTATAACAGTTTAAAAACAAAACTTACTTTTCATCCCATATCACGTTGTGAAAACTGTCATATCAAGTTAAATATTTATAATTCAACACTTTCTAATATTGAAAATGAAATAAGATAATCATATTGAAAAAAAGAGCTATGGCAGCTAATAGAATAAATGGAGCACTCACACCAGTAATGTCCTATCTATCAAAGCATCTCAAAGCAAGCCAAAATTGCTGTACCTACATAATTCAACTGTAGTGCCTAGTTTGATTTATGCCAGTGAAACGTGGACGTGGTAAAAAACGTATGAAGTAGAATAAAAATGTTAAAGAAATAAAATCACGAAGAAGAGAATGTAATAGAATGATATATGATACAGTAAAAAATGAGGACATATGGAGAGAATAATAATAATAATAAATTGGGATAATTTTTATAGCGCCGTTTTTGTGATAACCTCACCTCAAGGGCGTTTGAGATAAAGAAGGATATTATAAGCTAAATGAAAATGAGTGCCTTGTGAGATTTTGAAAGAGGGGAATATACGAAGTCAGAATAATAGGAGAGCATGTATGATGCGATGTATGAATGTAAATGAGGCAAAACAGGTATGCCAAGATAGAAGAGCGTTCGGTTCTCTCTGCCTACCCCAAATAGGGAAACGGCGTGATGGTATGTATGTATGTATGTAAAAGTATGATCGATGAACAAAAAAATATGACAAGAAAAACTCAAAAGATGTATTAGTATGACCAAAAAAAAAATCATGGGTGTAAATAATATGGTGTGGATAGCAGGGTCGTCCCAGAAAGGGATGGCCTGTCCATGTGAATGATATATTGAAAAAAGGAAACATGATGAGCTTGAACAATCAGCGAAAATGTATGAGACGATGCATGGATGTAAAGGAAGCTAGGAATGTGTGCGAAAATATCGACACGGAAATTCAATCTTCATATTTATTTATTTATATACTTACAACTTTGACATTGTGCAAAATATCTATAAGTATCCCATAGTACCTATACATTGTGTGTGAGAAAAATTGTCACCTTCAATGTTGTTAGATGACGAACATCCAGATTTTTTTGGAAAATTGTCATTTTTTCATGCTGCATAAAATTGGCATGACATAGGAAAAAAGTTTCATCTAGTGACATTCTAACATAACATGCCTCTATGTAATGCCGAAAAGACACTATCAACTCATTTTACATATATTGTACATACATGATTCATCCCTTACCCCTGCTATTAATAACACATTTTTTGCATTGCGTATTTTGCCAACTTCCCATAAATGTATACATAAACGTGTGGGTTATGGCCAACGCTAAACTCTTCACTAACAAGTCATTCTATATCTAATGTACCTATTCAAATTTTGTATGGAAAATTTTCAGCATTTTCATGATATGAGTTTATTTGATTATGTTTTATTTAAATATTTTATTATGAAAACTTGATAATTCTCCAATGCCATTTTATGAAATTGATGTGCCTTTTTACCAATTTGATAATAAAAATATCAAATATTAATTTTCCTGAGCTTGGGGTCACTTTGAAATATTTGACAGTTAAAAAAATTGAAAAGCACTGACCAGATATCCTTCAAAATCTAATGAGCTCTGTATTAGATATACAAATTTGGATAGATTCGAATGAGTAGGTTTATAATCGATAAAGTAAAATAAACACGCCGTACATAGCACACAGCGCATAACACACACACACATATACATTGTGATGAAACTTTCAGAATACAATCTCAGCATGATACTAGTTGATAATCTGCAATAAAAAAACCTTAAAAATTGTGAAATCATAACTCCCCACTATATCCCCTTGGGTTAGTGAGGAGTAAAAAGTATTTATTATATTGTGTAAGCCGTGTAAGGTATAGTTGGATAGTTAGTTAATAACAATATTCGCATAATTCAATTAATTAGCGATGTATTACACCACCTCATAACATGATCAACTGATAATATTAAATAAACCAACATTTGCATAAAGGTAATTAGGTATATCTACGTACATACATACATTCAACACTAATTCTCAAACTATTTGCGTCATAACTCATCGTGCTCTTAATTCAAAATTAAGTCTAATTATTTTTAATTCTATAACTTTTTTTATGCCAACTAATAGAATAATAATAATAATAATCAGGACAATTTATTAAGCGCCGTTTAGTGTCAACCGTTGTCACCTCAAGGGCGCTTTCAGTTTGCAAAAAAATAAGTTAAAATTAGTCCTATAGCTAACACATTGGAAATAGTGAAACATAAAACTTAAAAAATACGTAAAAATCACAAATCAATTTAGTTATACACATTACATAATCCAGATGAAATTTAAATAAAAAATAGTCGATTCAAAGTAAAAAGGCATAATATTTAGTAAAGGAATATTGGACGGATGAAGGATAATCTGGATACGATTTACGGAAAATATGTGTTTTTAATTTCTTTTTGAATTAATTTATATTTTCGGCACATCTTATATTCATTGGAAGATTGTTCCATGACTTTGGTCCAGAAACGCCAAAAAAAGAAGACTGTAGACAGAAATATTAGTGAAAAGCAAGATTCCAACCAGGGACCTTTTGCAATGAAAGCAGATATCTCGCTTATAGAGCCACAAAGACAGACTTATAATAATTATTATAATAATACATACATATATATTTTTATTTTGTCATATACTTACCTATTTTAAATTGTTTTTTTACTCCTCACTGACTCAAGGGGATATAGTGGGGAGTTGTGATTTCGCAATTTTGAGGCTATTTTTTATGCAGATTATGAACTAGTATGTATGATGCTGAGATTATATTCTGAAAGTTTCATCACACTGTGTCTGTGTGCGTGTGCTGTGTACGGCGTGTTTATTTTACTTTATCGATTATAGACTAAAGTACTCTCTCGATTTCTTTCAAATTTTGCAAATTCGAATATCTCATACTCGCTTAGACCCCGTTAGATTTTCAAGGATTATATCTGAATAGTACTTCTCAATTTTTTAACTCCAATATTTCAAAGTGATTGAATTCTTTTTTTTAATGTAATTTTCTTGTGTAAATTATTTTTTGTTATGAATAAATAAACAATAAAAAATCCCTCAATGTGGAGTAACCGGCACAGGTGTGCGGGTGTGCATAACTTTATGAATGTACGAAACATGCGTGTTTGTCCACACACTAGTCTCATCTCACCAAAAATGTCAATAAGTATTCAAAATGGGTGGTGAACCTTATTGCTGAACTTTGTGAGATGTGATTGTTGCCTGTTGTATTTTCGATTACCCGGCTCTTACAAGACTCACGAGAACAATGAAAATAGAAAAGAGTGGAAACACTATTCTATACCGGTGCTACACATCTAAATATTATAAATCATTTTGTACCTACATAATGTATTGTACGTAGGCGGGCTCATTACCATTTGGCGATTTCTTCCAACCATTAATAGATATTATAGGTAATTAACCCGCTAGTATTTTTTATTTTATTTATTTACTAGCTTTTATGTCCCGCCGTTGGCCAAGAATGTAAAATTGTGAAGGAATAAGCAATCGTTTTTATAATATTGTCACCCAATTATTTTGCAAAATCGGACCATGAAAAGTGGTTTGAAATTTGATTGAGTTTGAGCATTGTAAAATGTTCGTGATGGCCACAACCCATGCTTTTTTATATATTGCTATAAAGTGTGAATGAAGTATAATATATAATTTCTGCTGGCATGGACTATGCGTAATGGTTTTAAATATGACTGTTTATCAACGTTGTAAAGAGATTGGTTTGGCCACAACCCCCATTTTTATATATTATCATCGAAAACAAATTGTAATATGTACATATAAAAAAAAATTAGTAATTTTGGATGTTGGAATGTGGTTAAAATTTGATTAAATAATGCGTACTGAAAAGATCTAGTGTTGGTCACATCCCATTCGTTTTTATATTTTTTCATCAAGTGTGCATTATATTTTTGCACAATTAGACTGATAGACTTAAAATTGACACAAAAGTCTACATTAACGAAGAAGAAGACTTAAACTATAGTACACACACACACACACACACACACACACACACACACACACACACACACACACACTCAAACACACGCACGCACACACACACACACACATACACACACACACACACACACACACACACACACACACACACACACCCTCACACACACAAACACACATACAAACACACCCTCACCCACACACACACACACACACACACACCCTCACACACACACACACACAAACATATGTAACTTCTAACTCTAGTATGTAATCAACATTGTATTGTATTGTATTGTTTATAATAAATAAATAAAAGAAATAAATAAATAAATAAATAGTAAATAGTTTATAATTTAAATATAAACGTTGTGAAGAGTTCAGTAATGGCCAAAACCCCCATTCTTTAAATATCGTCAACGAAATAAAATATGAAAGCGTTGAAAATTATTCAAAATAGGATGATATAAATGGTTAAAATTTGATTAAACAAAAGTATTGAAAAGATTCTAGTGCAGATTACACCGTCACATCCCATTCGTTTTTACATATGTATTTTCATCAAGTGTGCATATTGTTAATAATATTTCTGCACAAAAGACCAGTAGACTTAAAACTAACCCAAAAGTCTAAATAAAAAAGAGAAGAATAAGTATAAGACTATAAGAAATAGTTTGTATAAAAAACTATCCCAATGGTCTACATAAAATAAGAAAAAATACATAAAATAGAAGAATTATTTGAAATAGATTGTATAAAAACAGACTAAAAGGTCTTCACAAAAGAAGAAGAAGATTAATCTATAGGAAATAGTTTGTATAAAATTCACCAAAGTTCTACATAAAATAAGAAAACGAAGCAAAAGACCAAAGGAAATAGTTTGTGTAAAAACTGTAAGGTCTACATAAAATTAAGAAGAAAAAGAATTAGACTCCATGAACCGTCGCTTCAGACCCTTCAGAACCTCCCGTCCCTTCAGGCCCTTCAGTACCTCCCGTCCCTTCAATCCATCATTACGTCCCTACCAATCAGGCCCTTCAGTACCTCCCGTCCCTTCAGGACCTTTTATACCTCCCGTCCCTTCAGGCCCTTTAGTGCATCCCTTCCCTTCATTACATCCCGTCCCTTCAGTCGGTTAAGAAAAGTTAAATCTAAAAACCATCCTGGAAGAACCGCGAAGAGATGAAAGGACCTTCTTTTCCCAGGATACTCCACCTTCAAAGGTAAAATGACTAAATACACGAAGAAGAAGAAGAAAAAAGTTTAAATCCAGATACCTGCGAAGATATGGAAGGAAAATTGGATGAAGAAGAAAAAGAAGAAGAAGAAAAAAGTCTATATCCAAAAACCGTCTTGGAAGACTTGTGAAGAGTTGGAAGGACAGTTGGACCTTCTTCTCCCAGGATTCTCCAACTTCATAGGTAAAATGACCAAAAATACACGAAGAAGAAGAAGAAGAAGAAAAAAGTTCAAATCCAGAAACCTGCGAAGAGATGGAAAGACAATTGTAGCTTCTTCTCCCAGGTTAGTCCCCCTTCTAAGGTAAAATGACCAAATACACGATCAAGAAGAAGAAGAAAAAAGTTTAAATCCACAAACCGTCCTGGAAGACCTGCGAAGAGATGGAGGGACAGTCGGACCTTCTTTTCCCAGAATACTCCCCCTTCATAGGTGAAATGACCAAATACACGAAGAAGAAGAAGAATAAGAAAAAAGTTTAAATCCAGAAACCATTCCGGGCAAACGCTCGACAATTCACCAAAGTTTCATAATAATCGGACAAACGGTTTAGGAGCACATCGCATACAATTTTCTGATAGGAAATCAGTATATTGTTGTGTGATTTGTAAGTAAATAGTAATAGGTAGGTACCTACCTACAACAATGTTCTAAATAAATTCAATTCATAACAAATTTTATTTGAATATCAGAATCTTTCCGTTACCATAGTAACCATTCCAATATTAATATCAAATGGGCTCGATACATTTTTTGGATATGTAGGTAGGTACCTACATTGGTTTGTTCGAAGCCACAAAAACGAAAATTGTCCGAAATATCAAATATTATATACAAATTATGCAATTTTATTATGCCTATATCTTTACTAATAATTAACAGACTTTAACAATATATGTCTTAAAACTTGCTATAAAGTCTTGTGTTTCATTTTATTATTTCATAATCACATTTATTTCAAAGGTATATTATTTTAAAGAACATATTCATTCGGTGGGAAAATTAAATATCGTATGAAAAGATATTAAAATGGCGGGGTTATATGTACATTTGTACAAAACGCTTACTTTAAAAATAAGTTAAACATTATAATTAGACAAAATATTCACCATGTTTTTCACTTAAAAGCTAAGTTATACTTGAAAATATATTTTTTTCGTGTAAATACGTACTTCTAACTTTTAAACAAACAGATATTTGCGTGCAAAATGTACACTTTTTTGACAGATATGACTTGGAAAATTTTGTATGAAAAAAATAATTATTGAAATATCTTTAAAATTCAGCATTTTAATCGCATTATTTTTAGCGTGACACTGCATCAGGTATACTGGTACATGTTCGCACATAAATTAGATTTTTAGATGCTCTTGGTTTTTCAAAAGGCGTGAGACAAACACACACATACACACACACATACACTAACATATTGATTGCTTTATTACTTTAGATTTATTTATCATACCATATTTATAATGACAACAATACATAAGTTGATTACTGCTGCCCAACTAGGAAATCCTGTTCTAGGGCTAGCAGTTTACAATTTATATTGACAATTATATGCAATTATGAACCAGGTGATTTTTCCCGTTCCACACTAAATATGTTGGTATACAATCTCAACTTTCTGCAATCACAATCATTATCACAACAAACATATGGGCTCACACAAAACAGATCAACCAGATCCCAATGTCCGCCATAATACCTGTCATAAATACAATCTCTGACGCGATTTTTATTTCAGAGCTATAGAAAGAGACTAGTTAACTATGTTGGTATAATTAATATGAATCACATATACTTCTTCTTCTTTTATAACTTGTAAATATATCAAAATTACAGCTGAATAAAGATACTCAACAGTCAGTCCCAAAACAGGCCCAAAACAGGCTTTTACCTAGTGGGGCATTAGTCATAAGTCAGTTTATATTATGTTGTATTTGTGTTGTGTAATAATAATAATAAAATAAATAAAAAATGTTTGTATTTTGTATTGTTTTCTTGACAAAGTGCTATTTGACTTATTCCTTCATCCATTCATGCATATCCCAAAATGTGGCGTGTGCATTATCTTATGAAGCGCTACACATGCGTATAGCACTACACACACCAGTGTCGTCTTACCTTAAAAGGCAATAATATTCAGAATGGATGGAATAAACTGAAAACAACTTAAGTTCGTAGAACAACGTAAGAAAAAGCTATCAGCGCTCATTAATATTCAGATCATTTAACGGCGTTATAGATATATAAAAAAAAATATTTTTATTTTTAGGAAAGTTTGAGAAACACTGCTATATACGAACATTTGTGGACAATGAACGAAACAAGGCGACTAATTAAAAGCTAAAAATGTCTATTCGCGATACAAAGTTACTACAGTAATAATAAACAAGGTGTCATTAATACCAACTGCACGATCTGGTTTTCGCGTCGTGGTGAGGAATGCGGGGGAGAGGTTGGGGCGGCAAAACAAACAATGGAAAATAATTACATTACACAGCGACTACGTTGGTAATATTACTGCGCGCATATTGTGTGTGTGTGTGTTTGTTTGCGAATACCTATATATAATGTATATTTAATAAATTGTACGATGATACCCGTTGATAAGATGAGAATAGCGAGTAGCAATATATGGATGGGTAACATCAATGTTATGCAAACAAGCGTCAATTACCTTTATTACAAATTGCATTTCAAAGTGTTATCTTTCATCTACTCACTACCTCATTTTATTAATAAATTCGAACCAATTAAAACTAGTGTCCGAATAATACTTCGGTTTCGGTCAAAATTAAGCCGAACGAATATTCGGCTAAACTTAAGCCGAACGAAGGTTTGGCCAAAATTGAGCCGAATAAAGGTTTGGCTAAAATTGAGCCGAACGAAGATTAGGCAAAAATTAAGCCGAACGAAGGTTTGGCCAAAATTAGTTAAGCCGACAGAAGTTTTGGCCAACATTTGGTAAGCCGAATGAAGTTTTGGGCAAAATATAGCCGAACGAATGTTTGCCAAAATTGAGCCGAACAAAGGTTTGGCCAATGTCAAAGTTTTCGATCAGCTGCTAAAACTAAAAACTGACTTATACGGACGCGCGTGAATTTGGCTAAATGGAATTGTTCAAATAGTAATACCTACTTGGAGTAGAGGACATCGTTCGGTGGAGTACCTAGATCCAGAAAACGACATTGAATGGACCACGTAGCCAGAATGGACAAACTTGAGTATGTAGCGGCCAATGAAATCCCTTCTGGTCGCCGCCGTCTACTACCACCGACCACACAATAGATGGCTTAGTCGCAGAAATGGATTAAATTATAACTCAATAATTTATATCGATATTTATATGGGTTATCTTCTTCTTCTTCCTCTTTTATGTCCAGCTCTCCTTCCATCTCTTTGATGGTCTTCCCGTTGGTCGACGTCCCTCTGGTATCTTGCAATATTTGGCAGCCTTCCTTATATATGGTTTATAAACAGTATTTATAATAAAATTTTAAAGTTTCGGCTTCAGCTTCGGGTTCGGCCGAAGGTTGTGTGGCTAAGGCCGGAAATTCGGCTTCGCTCAAAATTTGACATACGGATGGCCACTAATTAAAACAGTTTTTATCACTATACACTATTAGAACCGCAATGGAGAGTCGTGTAAGTATTTGCAATAGGGATTTGGCACAATACAACTTAATCTCATTTTGGCGTTTTTATTTTTGGCTTTATAAACGGTAGTGACTACACATGCTGGTAGTTCTTTTGTAATGACTACACATTGTGATAATCCATTGTGTGGGAACACAATTCAAATAACTGTTTTTAGTTGTAAAAAGATTCATTCATGAACAGGACGAACGTTTTAGCTTGTTGTTTGACAATCTGCTTAGAAATTAATTTGATCAACAGCTCCATGTTTAGATGAGTCAGTGGCCAAGTGGAAGTGATCGTAGGTTCAACGGATTTTATTCATTTACCTATAGCACACGCATTTGCTTAGTTTGCGGAACGTATGAGGATGATAATATTGTCCGTGGGCCTCTTCAAGGTCCCATTGGACATGCGGACTCGAAGAACAATTATAAAGCCTTCAAACGATTTTGCCATAGATACGGTGCCTTATTATCTGAAGATTCTTACTGACTTGTCTGTTTCCAGAGATCTTGGTCACTTCTCTGATGCCCTATATATATGGATCTGAAGTCGCCGACAGTCCACAGGTGTGAATCCCAATTCGTACTTGCTGATTGTTCTTTTTGCACTATGGTGCCGATATTACTAATCCACAGGACTCCATGAGCTACTCTTCGTGCCATGCATTGTTTTTTTTGTTGTTCATTCTAGCGTTCTGCGAAAGGGCCGTTGACAGTCCCCATATGCGGAGCGGGTAGTGGTAGGAGTAGCGAGATGACAATGTTCTTGATACAAGGACATATTTATCATTTTAAAAAATTACCAACATACAATACCATATACTAACAATCGGATCTATTGTAATATTAATCGCACCATGATAAATCAGAATTGAAATATTCTAAATAATTATTATATCACAGACCAGAATTGAGAAATATTATTCTAAATAATTATTACTATCAGAAATCAAAATTGACATAGGTACCTATATTATTTTAAATAATTATTTGCATCACAGACCAGAATTGACAAATATTATTCTAAATAACTATTACCAACACAGACCAGAATTGACATACCTATATTATTCTAAATAATTATTACCACCACCAAAATTGACATAGGTACCTATATTATTCTAAACTAGTTGCATGTAACACATGAGATCCAACTGTCGATAGCGATAGTATGTATAGTTGAAGAATATGTACCAAACTATAAACCCATAGATACAAATTATTGAATATTTTCAGATATTTTGTTTTCTATACAACATATGTAGGTATGTATGTCAAGATAGGATAGTATGGAGGAAGATCCTTTTTCCTACCCAGAATATGCAAATTGCATGATGGTATGTATGTATGTTTGGAGATGAAGTATCAAACTATTAAGTCTTCTTACATATTGTGTATAGGCGACTGCCATACAAAATGTATGAAGCGATGTCGTCACTAAATTCAATTTTTAAAAAAATTGTTAAAAAAAAATTGAGATCTTCTACTACAATGTGAATATTTTTTATAGAAAATTAAATTATCTAGTTGGGGTGTTTCGGCTTTTTTCGATAATTGTAAAAGTTTTGGAAATATAGGCAGTTAAACTCATAAATTTATCATAAAAAAAATATTTTTCTTAATAAAAAATTTTTGAGAAACCCTGGAATTTTTTTGAAAAAACTCATTTGAGATTTTGTATTTGTCTATGATTGTACCAATTTTCAGCGTTCTACCGTTGATGGTTTCTGAGATATATGGAAAAATAAAATAAAAATTCAAAAATTGATAACCCCTGACTGAAACAAAAATTCAAAATTCCGAGTATAAAAGTTTTGTAGGCCTGTAACTGTTTATATATTCTGAAATTTTAGGCTCTGTAAATTGAGCGGATCAAAAGTTATAAGGGGGGGACGGACACACAGACACACAGACACACACACACACAGACACACGAAATGTTCTACTCCGAATTCTGAGTAAATCCGTGTATCGAACATATATGCTGCGAAGCCTCTAAGTTGGTGTTTTTTGACTTCAAAGTTGGAAAAGCCGTGAAAAAAGTAGACCTCTCCATACAATTCTCGCGTATTCTGGCTTGATACATTGTCGATATGTTAAGAGAACAAAGTTCTCCTGAACAAATCGACAGTTGGATAATTATTTGCATCACAGACCAGGATTGACAAATATTATTCTAAACTAGTTGCATGTAACACATGAGATCCAACTGTCGATAGCGATAGTATGTATAGTTGAAGTATGTACCAAACTATAAACCCATAAATACAAATTATTGAATATTTTCAGATATTTTGTTTTCTATACAACATATGTAGGTATGTATGTCAAGATAGGATAGTATGGAGGAAGTTCCTTTTTTCCTACCCAGAAAATGAAAATAGCATGATGGTTCTGTATGTTTGTTTGGATATTAAAATCCTATCAAACTATTAAGTCTTCTTACATATTGTGTATAGGCGACTGCCATATAAATTGTATGAAGCGATGTCGTCACTAAATTCTATTTTTATAAAAATTGTTAAAAAAAATTTGAGATGTACAAATACAATGTTTGTATTTTTTATAGAAAATTAAATTATCTAGTTGGGGTGTTTCGGCTTTTTTCGATATTTTTAAAAAGTTTGGAAATATAGGCAGTTCAACTCATAAATTTATCATAAAAAAAATATTTTTCTTAATAAAAAATGTTTGAGAAACCCTGGAATTTTTTTGAATAAATTAATTTGAGATTTTGTATTTGTCTATATTTGTACCAATTTTCAGCGTTCTAGCTTTTATGGTTTCTGAGATATATGAAAAAATAAAGTAAAAATTCAAAAGTTGATAACCCCTGACTAAAACAAAAATTCGTAATTCTGAGTAAAAAAGTTTTGTAGGCCTATAACTGTGTATATATTCTGAAATTTTGGGCTCTGTAAATTGAGCGGATCAAAAGTTATAAGGGGGGGACGGACACACAGACACACACACACACACACAGACACACACACACACAGACACACGAAATGTTCTACTCCGAATTCTGAGTAAATCCGTGTATGGAACATATATGCTGCGAAGCCTCTAAGTTGGTGTTTTTTGACTTCAAAGTTGGAAAAGCCGTGAAAAAAGTAGACCTCTCCATACAATTCTCGCGTATTCTGGCTTGATACATTGTCGATATGTTAAGAGAACAAAGTTCTCCTGAACAAATCGACAGTTGGATAATTATTACCAACACAGACCAGAATTGACATACCTATATTATTCTAAATAACTAGTTGCATGTAACACATGAGATCCAACTGTCGATAGCGATAGTATGTATAGTTGAAGAATATGTACCAAACTATAAACCCATAGATACAAATTATTGAATATTTTCAGATATTTTGTTTTCTATACAACATATGTAGGTATGTATGTCAAGATAGGATAGTATGGAGGAAGATCCTTTTTCCTACCCAGAATATGCAAATAGCATGATGGTATGTATGTATGTTTGGAGATGACGTATCAAACTATTAAGTCTTCTTACATATTGTGTATAGGCGACTGCCATACAAAATGTATGAAGCGATGTCGTCACTAAATTCAATTTTTAAAAAAGTTGTTAAAAAAAATTGAGATCTTCTACTACAATGTTAATATTTTTTATAGAAAATTAAATTATCTAGTTGGGGTGTTTCGGCTTTTTTCGATATTTGTAAAAGTTTTGGAAATATAGGCAGTTAAACTCATAAATTTATCATAAAAAAAATATTTTTCTTAATAAAAAATGTTTGAGAAACCCTGGAATTTTTTTGAAAAAACTAATTTGAGATTTTGTATTTTTCTATGTTTGTACCAATTTTCAGCGTTCTAGCGTTTATGGTTTCTGAGATATATGAAAAAATAAAATAAAAGTTCAAAAGTTGATAACCCCTGACTGAAACAAAAATTCAAAATTCCGAGTATAAAAGTTTTGTAGGCCTGTAACTGTTTATATATTCTGAAATTTTAGGCTCTGTAAATTGAGCGGATCAAAAGTTATAAGGGGGGGACGAACACACAGACACACAGACACACACACAGACACACACACACACAGACACACGAAATGTTCTACTCCGAATTCTGAGTAAATCCGTGTATGGAACATATATGCTGCGAAGCCTCTAAGTTGGTGTTTTTTGACTTCAAAGTTGGAAAAGCCGTGAAAAAAGTAGACCTCTCCATACAATTCTCGCGTATTCTGGCTTGATACATTGTCGATATGTTAAGAGAACAAAGTTCTCCTGAACAAATCGACAGTTGGATTATTTGCATCACAGACCAGGATTGACAAATATTATTCTAAATAATTATTACCAACACAGACCAGAATTGACATACCTATATTATTCTAAATAATTATTACCACCACCAAAATTGACATAGGTACCTATATTATTCTAAATAATTATTTGCATCACAGACCAGGATTGACAAATATTATTCTAAATAATTATTACCAACACAGACCAGAATTGACATACCTATATTATTCTAAATAATTATTACCACCACCAAAATTGACATAGGTACCTATATTATTCTAAATAATTATTTGCATCACAGACCAGAATTGACAAATATTATTCTAAATAATTATTACCAACACAGACCAGAATTGACATACCTATATTATTCTAAATAATTATTACCACCACCAAAATTGACATAGGTACCTATATTATTCTAAATAATTATTTGCATCACAGACCAGGATTGACAAATATTATTCTAAATAATTATTACCAACACAGACCAGAATTGACATACCTATATTATTCTAAATAATTATTACCACCACCAAAATTGACATAGGTACCTATATTATTCTAAATAATTATTTGCATCACAGACCAGAATTGACAAATATTATTCTAAATAATTATTACCAACACAGACCAGAATTGACATACCTATATTATTCTAAATAATTATTACCACCACCAAAATTGACATAGGTACCTATATTATTCTAAATAATTATTTGCATCACAGACCAGAATTGACAAATATTATTCTAAATAATTATTACCAACACAGACCAGAATTGACATACCTATATTATTCTAAATAATTATTACCACCACCAAAATTGACATAGGTACCTATATTATTCTAAATAATTATTTGCATCACAGACCAGAATTGACAAATATTATTCTAAATAATTATTACCAACACAGACCAGAATTGACATACCTATATTATTCTAAATAATTATTACCACCACCAAAATTGACATAGGTACCTATATTATTCTAAATAATTATTTGCATCACAGACCAGGATTGACAAATATTATTCTAAATAATTATTACCAACACAGACCAGAATTGACATACCTATATTATTCTAAATAATTATTACCACCACCAAAATTGACATAGGTACCTATATTATTCTAAATAATTATTTGCATCACAGACCAGAATTGACAAATATTATTCTAAATAATTATTACCAACACAGACCAGAATTGACATACCTATATTATTCTAAATAATTATTACCACCACCAAAATTGACATAGGTACCTATATTATTCTAAATAATTATTTGCATCACAGACCAGAATTGACAAATATTATTCTAAATAATTATTACCAACACAGACCAGAATTGACATACCTATATTATTCTAAATAATTATTACCACCACCAAAATTGACATAGGTACCTATATTATTCTAAATAATTATTTGCATCACAGACCAGAATTGACAAATATTATTCTAAATAATTATTACCAACACAGACCAGAATTGACATACCTATATTATTCTAAATAATTATTACCACCACCAAAATTGACATAGGTACCTATATTATTCTAAATAATTATTTGCATCACAGACCAGGATTGACAAATATTATTCTAAATAATTATTACCAACACAGACCAGAATTGACATACCTATATTATTCTAAATAATTATTACCACCACCAAAATTGACATAGGTACCTATATTATTCTAAATAATTATTTGCATCACAGACCAGAATTGACAAATATTATTCTAAATAATTATTACCAACACAGACCAGAATTGACATACCTATATTATTCTAAATAATTATTACCACCACCAAAATTGACATAGGTACCTATATTATTCTAAATAATTATTTGCATCACAGACCAGAATTGACAAATATTATTCTAAATAATTATTACCAACACAGACCAGAATTGACATACCTATATTATTCTAAATAATTATTACCATTACAGACCAGAGTTGACATATGTACCTATATTATTCTAAATAATCATTACCATCACAGACTAGAATTGACATATTACAAATAATTATTAGTACTTATTGATTAAAAAATCGTAGTATAAATATATTGTTATGAGTGAATGTTTGGCGTATGGTGATTCTGAAGTGGAAATAGCCAGAAGCTCGGACGATAAGTGGACAAAGATAGTGCACACTTGGAGATCTCGTACGACAAGAAGAGGTGTGGGGCGACCACGGCTGAGGTGGAGGGATGAAATACAACGATATGCTGACACGTCCTGGATACAGATTTTAGGTACATGAAAGGACGACGTGGAGTCAAATGGAAGAATCCTTCGTTCAGGAATGGACGGAAATATGTTGAAGAAATAGTTTGGCGTCGATGGTAATCAATAATATGTTTCTGTGAACTAAATTGAATCCATCTTATTTGGTTTAAGAGTAAAGTGTTGGTTACAGCTTGTATCTATTCGATTTTATTCGTTTTATTAATTGTGTATTCGGTACATCGGTACTTACATAATTAGTAATTGCAAGTAATCATACTGTTTTGATATATTACTTTCAGCTTGGAGGAGATAACGTGTGAAATACCTCGGGCAACGGATACATCAAAATACAATTTATTATAGCAAATTGAGGTACAGACTCTACAGTATAAAAATCGTCTGAAATAATCGTTCATCGTCATATTAGTTAAAAAATCCTTAGTTAAAAAAATCACCCCATTCGTTCACAACACTTTAAAACCAATGATTTTACCGAACATCTATGTAAACGCGTTTCTTTCAGTAATAACATATCAAATTATATTAAAATTGCTGAATAATTCTTTCTGAGCGGCGAAAGGTCTTGCGTTTGATTCCCGGTTAGTCTGGATCTGTGAGACGAGACGATTTCATATCGTAAGTCTCCTTAATGTGGCGACTTGTTAATGGGTGCGTGTTATATTGATATTTGACATAATATTACCTGTTAGTTATTCAAAAAGGAATGCATAATATATACAAAAACTTTATCTGTCAAGTTGTTCCTAAATATTTCTTCTATATCCTTCCGTATTTAATTCCGTAATATAACTCCTTTATAGAGTCTATTACTTTACGAACCATATTATTTCTAAATTCTTACCTCATTTGTGGATATTCCCCTTCCCACACACACACATTACATTACAATTGAATTGTACTCTCTGCACGCCTGATCAAATAGAGTCGAGACAAGTCGCTTCCTCCTCGGACACATGCTGTGCAAATCTGAAAGAAAGAGGACGAGAGACGCTCGGCGCTGAACCTCGACGGTGTCAAAACGAAATTTATGACGTCATCAAGAAAATTCCGAGAGTGCGCCACTTAAGTTTTCCAGGCACTCAGAGCCGACGCTCGGGTCTAAAGTAACGGTCGTAAATCAGCTAACGAGAATCTAGATTTGATCAAAAAGTACAAAGATATTGTTGTGGGTGAAAAATTCTGCAAAGAAACTCTCGAACCATTTTGACGCAAATACCAAAAAGATATTAAGGAATGGTTCATTGACGGTTGACCCGAAAGAATCAAAGTAAAAATTCTTCAAATGGAATAGAATGAGAGATGGAATTAAAGCCAGGAATTTCAAGGTGTATAGTAACAAAGGCTGGTTCAAGCTACGACACAATTGGTCGTGGAATCAAACTATGGTGTGATAGTTTAACAATGTGCCCTTATGTTTGGAGAAATATAGGAGGGCTGAAAATTGCCCGTGACCAAAGACTTTAAGGAACACGTTAAGCCAATATTTGCCGTTTCTGGTCGGACGAGGGTGAGTGTGAACGTGGATTGTGGAGGGCACAGCACTTTCTTCAAACCATAGAACGTGACGAATTATTATTGCCGTCCATTATTTCTCAAAAATATATTGTTTCCATTCCTTTGATGGCTAAATTGGACATGACTTAAAGTAGCAACATAGTTATTGCAAAATAAAAATCAATATTATACTTTTCTCTTATGGTATTTATAGAAGAGGCGATGTTTATTTGGAGAGATCGGAATGTTTTTCGTTCCAATAAATGCATGAAAATTGTATTAACAAATCATTTATTATTTAATACAAAAAAAAGTAACAAAAATATCAATAATAAACAAAATAAAAATAATAAAAATAGGTAGGTACCTAGTTTACCTACATAACAATGGCAAAATAATTTTATCCCAAACTAAATATATTATTTATTATTTTTACGTACAACAATGTGTACAAAGGCTGGTTCATTGCCGTACGGCAATCTCAAAAGTCTCAAAAGTAAATTCGATACTAGCAATTAGTAGCCAGCAATGCCAACATACTGATCATAGCAATGAGGGAAATGAAGGTAAATACACAAAAAATAGATAGATAGGTACATTCGATATATAAAAATACAATAAATCGTAGGTACCTACATATTCACCTGTGGAATTTATAATCTACTAGCGAATTCCGGCAGACAATGTGCTATCTACCTGTTTGTTATTAATGATGGTTGATCTTCAAGTACAATATCTGAATTTTCTAATTATAATACCGTCCCTTCAGTACTTCCCGTCCTTCAGTCTCTTTCATCCCTCCAGACCGTTCAGTATCTTCTGTTCCTTCAGTAGGTACCTCCCGTCCCTTCATTGCCTCTCTCCATTCAGTACCTCCCGTCCCTTCAGTGCCTCCTACTTTTCTTCAGTTCCTCCCGCCTCTTCCATCCCTTCAGAAAAAAAGTCAAATGATATTTATTTTCGAATTCCTAAGTCGATCTCTCTCTCACTCCTCCACTTCGCTCTATCTTGAGCATTGTCCTCAGAGACATAATCGTCTTTTGGAACGACCTTTTGGTCTTTTGCCGGGAACTCGATAGTCCAATGCAGTATTACATACGTTTTCTAGCGGTTTTCTTCGAATTCCTAAGTCGATCATTATCAATAAATTCCTTTGTGAGATATTCAATAAAATAAAAAAAGTTTCGTTCAGTGTTCGTTTCTAGAGAGACCACGACGAACTCATCGACCACAATAGAATTGTCAGAATTGTAATGACAGAAATAACAAACAACAGAAGACCAGGAATACCAGCGAAGAGATGGAAGGACAGTTGGTGCTCCTCCCAGGATTGTCCACCTTCACAGGTCAAAAGACAAAAGTCAAAAGATACACGAGAAGAAGAAATAATTTACAATTCAGGAATCGTCCTGGGTATATCTCAATCGGATGAACGATTTAGGGACGCATATTATACATACCTACCTACAAGCATAGGTAAAGTCTGATTTTTTTTAAAGTGCCAATTCTATACATAAACAAAAAAAAATGCATAGTATTTACGCATGTAAATGTATTAGTAGACTCGTGGTTGCTAATTGGTTTACACCATTTGGTGTCCTTAACAACAAACATCAACAAACCCGACAGTACGTATCTATCTCTCGAAGTGAGCGCACGTTTGATTTTTTATGGTGACCATGTGTTCTAAATTAATAATTTAATTTTTTATTTCTAACTTATGTATTTTATTTTTTGTTTAATATCGATATATAATTATTATTATAAACATGTGTTATCACCGTCTTAGTATAGAATAAGTGTCCATTATTTATTTGTATTAGTTACATAGATATATTATTTATGTATGTTTGTTTGCCTCAATGAACTATTATGTAAATATTTTGTATAATATAATTTATTATTTTGTAAAATAATATGTAACTGTTTATTATTATAAGGATTAATTACTTTATGATGTATTCTTTTATTTTCCTAATAAAAAGTATCAAATAAATATTTTGTTTAAATATTACTTTCCCAGGAGATGCCCATTAACATTTGCAGAAAATACCTAATAATATAGACCCATTGAAGCCGCATGGTACCGGGAGTAAGAATAGGTATGAAAAGATTTGAAGGTTTTGAAGATATATGCATGTGAAAGTTACAACCGTTTTATATCATGAAATGATAAAAAAAAATCCCATAATATTTTTTTCTTTTACACCATGGTCACCCTATGAGCTTTGGCACTCTTAAAAAAATCAGACTTTACCTACTTGAATACTTATAAACATTATCGTCGGCCTTCGTGGTTCAATTGATTAGGATCTGACTGCTTATCCATAAGTCCCATAGGATCCATAGGTTCAATTTCCGGTGGAGACACAGTTTAAAATTGTGTTTTCAGTCTGGATCTGAGACGATTAATATCGTAAGTCTCCAGAAGGTGCCAAATTGTTATTGGGTTAAATTGTTATTTGACAAACCTTGTACCTACCTGTTAGTTGCTCGAGAAGAAATATTAAATAAAATATATAAATTTATAAATATTGTGTCATATCTACATATATTATTTTCACTTTCTGCGTCTCTGTTGATAGTTTCACATTCGTCTGCACTATGGTGCTGAAATTGCTAATTTAGAGGGCTCCATGAGTAACTTTCGATCACTTAGCTTTTAGTTGTGAACGGGCTGATTACAACAGTCCCCACATGGAGAGCGAGTAGTGGTGGCAATAGAGAATCTGAATAATATAATATACAACATCGTGCATGCCTCATTATGTAGCATATTTATTTCCACAAAGTTAATGCATACTTTTGCAAATTCCTATAATTCATTTTACTCTGTTCCGTGTAGAAATAATAAAGGAAAAAAATGAAAACAAAGCAGCATTAATATCGTTGGTAGATATATTAATCTTGGAAAATTGTTATTTTCATTACCCGAAACTTTGCAACAATAATTTATTTTGTCATGGCGACAAAACCTTGCCGCCCTTAATAGTATTACTTGTATATTTATTGTCACAAAATATTATTATGCTTTTGTAGGCTATCCCATGTTGTGGAGAATAATTGACTTCTTCGTATAGTGGTATGTAGGTATAGTACAATCTCCCCCTTTACAAATAACGTTGAATATTTTCGTTGAGAATTCGATTCGCTCTATATATTTCTAACTACAACTAATATATGTCCCTGGTAGTTAATTTATTATTTAAAATATGAAATTGTGTGACAAAACCAGAATAATACAGGGGTAACGCTTAAGTATTGTTAGTCATAAGTTTGATTTTATCAAAAAAAATCGTATTTGTGGCAGCTGCATTTTCTCAATCAATTTTATAAGTAAACTATACTTTAATTTTTTAAAATTGGACTGAAAAATATCTGGTTGGTTGGAAGAAATTGTCATTAGGCAATAAGCCCGCCATTATACAAATTGTATGTACAAGAAGATTCAAATAAAAAATAAAAAAATATGCAATTTCACTCAATTGTTGTATGGTTTATCAGTTTTTCAAGCCTCTGTTCCAGCGCTGAGAGCCAGGTAAGCGCCTAGTGGATGTTTTGGAGACTTCTACTATGTAATTTTCTCATTTTTTTTTGTTGAGATAACATTCGAATATTCGTTTTTAATTGCATATACGCAAACATTGGATTTTTTTTTCCCTTTCGGGAGTCAAATGATATTTTTGCTGACAAACATTTTTTCAACATCTAGTTGGGATATTGTAGACGAACCAGGAACTCGAGGCACCTACAGGGCTTACGACCTGTCATCAACTGGTTTACGTGATCACTTTATGCGCTTGCGCAACGTTCACCATTTATGCCTTCTTTTTGAATTCCCTTATCAATGTAATTTAATGCATAAAGTGATCACGAAAACCAGCCGATGACAGGTCGTAAGCCCTGTAGGTGCCTCGAGTTCCTGGTTCTTCTACAATATTCCAACTTCGTCTCTATTGAGATGTTGAAAAAATGTTTGTCAATAAAAAAGATTTATTTTTTATTTTACACCATTTTTTTATTTAGATATGTTTTAATCAAATGGCAACATTTAATCTACAAGGAACATATTTTTTATTGTAAAATGCCATTGATTACATTGTATAATACATCTAGATAAAATAGAATGTAAATTAATAACAGTACAGATAAATAATTAAAATCAGATGCGAAACGTAAGCTGTTTTATTTTATTTGTATTTATATCATTCTCCTTTTGGATCTTTTTTTTAATAAAATATTTCAATAAAAAAAATTAAGGCATGGTAAAGTCTGATTTTTTTTAAAGTGCCAATTCTATACATAAACAAAAAAAATGCTTAGTATTTACGCATGTAAATGTATTAGTAGAATCGTGGTTGTTGATTGGTTTACACCATTTGGTGTCCTTAACAACAAACATCAACAAACCCGACAGTACGTATCTATCTCTCGAAGTGAGCGCACGTTTGATTTTTTATGGTGACCATGTGTTTTAAATTAAGAATTTAATTTTTTATTTTTAACTTATGTATTTTATTTTTTGTTTAATATCGATATATAATTATTATTATAAACATGTGTTATCACCGTCTTAGTATAGAATATGTGTCCATTATTTATTTGTATTAGTTACATAGATATATTATTTATGTATGTGTGTTTGCCTCAATGAACTATTATGTAAATATTTTGTATAATATAATTTATTATTTTGTAAAATAATATGTAACTGTTTATTATTATAAGGATTAATTACTTCATAATGTATTCTTTTATTTTCCTAACAAAAAGTATCAAATAAATATTTTGTTTAAATATTACTTTCCCAGGAGATGCCCATTAACATTTGCAGAAAAAACCTAATAATATAGACTCATTAAAGCCGCATGGTACCGGGAGTAAGAATAGGTATGAAAAGATTTGAAGGTTTTGAAGATATATGCATGTGAAAGTTACAACCGTTTTATATCATGAAATGATAAAAAAAAATCCCATAATATTTTTTTCTTTTACACCATGGTCACCCTATGAGCTTTGGCACTCTTAAAAAAATCAGGCTTTAAGAGTCGTGTTTGAGTCAGTGGCGTCGTATGAAATTCTCCCACGGTACTAATATTTTAATATTTTTTTGATAATTAAATCCAACATTTTTATGTATTTATTTTTAATAAACTAACTATATTTTTCTCTTCATGTACTACCCATTATACTTTATATACTTTCTTTGAGTGTATTTATGTAGCTCTATAATATTTTTTAATTACTCAATAAACACGATTTTTTTCAAATTGATTCTACTAGACAGCACGAATAAAATTGAATGTATAAATCATTTTGGTACAATTTGGCGCGCATCTATGTAGAAAACGCAAAACTTATTTGAAAAGTAGATAATAAATCTTCCAGACAACAAGAGAGGGCGCTGTATAATGTGCCTAGTAAATTAATTAAATGATGCGCATGAAAATGCTTCTGTCTGTTTGGTTCGTCTCCAGGGTTATTGTAAAACGATGGGGTGCGACCGATTCGATACGCGTTTTGATTTCAATGAAAAAAATACGCCTATTCAATTCACGTATTATTATAACAATATTTAGTTTCACAACCCTTAACAATCATTCCCGTAACAAATCGTAGCGTCGTTTCAATATTTTCCTCGCTATACATAGATTATAGGCACACACCGCAGAATGAAATGAAATGAACGATTCACAAATTTGATTAACTGAATTGTTTTCTTTTATAAAAAAAACGAATTAGTCCTTAGATCAAGAAGATTAATTAATTCAAATAATTAAAAACCTGGGTTCAAAAATAATACTCGTTACATTATTGCAATACGTGTAAGCAGCAATTCGATTACCAAATGACTATTTACCAAAACTCACCAATGTTTTCAACCAAAATAATCGAGACTTGTTTATTTTTTTCCTCTGGCAATAAGCGACACATAATTCAAACTATCTGACCACAATGTCAAGGCGGACGACAAAAAATGAAAACGAATATCTATCAGTAACTTTATGACAATTTTTAAAATCTCAATAGAGACGAAATTGGAATTTTAGCCTGTAGGGCCAATTTTAGCCTGTCGTTATTATTGATGATAGTAATTAGAAGCCTTTTGAAACTTTAATTAAGATTAGCAGTGTAGGATCTCCCATAGAGAAAGAGAAATAGAAATGCTTGGTTACTAACATATATGTATTTTTACAATTCAAAATTAAATACATATGTATATCACAATATATACTTTCACAATAAATAAAGAACAATTAAATAGGAATAAAAATTGAGCAACTTCTAAATGTAAGCCTTCACGGTAGATGATAGTAACTATACGATGAAATGTCGAGCGCTGCCTGCTCTTTTATACCCTCAGGGAGGTAGTTCAATAAGTATGTGCCGGGTAAATGTCCATGGTGTTTCTCGAACATTCTTCCCTAGAAAAGTACCTCTTGAAATTGTATTGCTGTCCATATTCTGGTAGGTTACTGACCTCGTCCTAGTGGAAATTGCACGACAACTTGCGACTAATGTAGGTACCTATTAGCCGCAGAATATTATAGGAAAACCAGGAACTCATGACATCTGCAGTGATTACGACTTGTCATCGGCTGATTTACGTGAACACTTAAATAATTATTTGACACGTTTTGTTTTAATTATTATTTCATAAAAACAGGTACCTATGAATTAATTGCAATTTAACATTAAGTATCACTTTAGTTTTTTATTGTGAGTCACCGGCTAAAAATAGTGTTTCCACTCATTTTTTATTATCATATGTAGTTGTGCGATGTCTCGTAAGAGCCGTATAAAAGTCAGACAAAATGGAGATGCTTTAAGTAAAGGAAATAGTCTTTCTATTAAAAAAATGGCCAGAAATTCATAGGAAAATAAAATATTGACTACACATATTTTATTTTATAAGAATTGGCGCCCGCCTTAGAATAGTGTTTCCACTCTATTATCATAGTTTTCGGGTATCCTGTAAGATCCGGGTAATCGAAAATACCAAAACATGAGGTTCACCACCCATTCTGAATATGGTTCCATTTTAAGTGAGACGATACTGGTGCGTGAGAATAGACGCAAGTTTCGTGTTACCTTTGATATGGTCGTGCAAACCCGCACACCTGTCGCTGGTTACCACACACTCTGTTATATGCCGTGAAGGTATGAATGAATTATTTTGATGTGTAGCTGATTTTAGTTCACAAGAAGATGTAAGTACATTATGTAATTCAATCATGATCGCCATTTTAATTCGTCACAGAAGATTTAATACGTACTTAGGTACACTATATACAATATTTTAATTTGTGTATATGTGTTACATAAAACAATAAACATAACAAAAATGGCATTCTTAATTAGACAGATAATTATATTAAATATATCAATCAACAACCTGCAAATGTACCTACTGTATATATGGATATATGTACATACCTACCTACCTTATTATATTTTACACATGTCGTGTCGTGTATAACACAAACATGTAGGTACCTAGGTATAGTTAGTAAAGAAGTGTATAATTTTACACATGTCGTGTCGTGTATAACACAAACATGTAGGTACCTAGGTATAGTTAGTAAAGAAGTGTATAATTTTACACATGTCGTGTCGTGTATAACACAAACATGTAGGTACCTAGGTATAGTTAGTAAAGAAGTGTATAATTTTACACATGTCGTGTCGTGTATAACACAAACATGTAGGTACCTAGGTATAGTTAGTAAAGAAGTGTATAATTTTACACATGTCGTGTCGTGTATAACACAAACATGTAGGTACCTAGGTATAGTTAGTAAAGAAGTGTATAATTTTACACATGTCGTGTCGTGTATAACACAAACATGTAGGTACCTAGGTATAGTTAGTAAAGAAGTGTATAATTTTACACATGTCGTGTCGTGTATAACACAAACATGTAGGTACCTAGGTATAGTTAGTAAAGAAGTGTATAATTTTACACATGTCGTGTCGTGTATAACACAAACATGTAGGTACCTAGGTATAGTTAGTAAAGAAGTGTATAATTTTACACATGTCGTGTCGTGTATAACACAAACATGTAGGTACCTAGGTATAGTTAGTAAAGAAGTGTATAATTTTACACATGTCGTGTCGTGTATAACACAAACATGTAGGTACCTAGGTATAGTTAGTAAAGAAGTGTATAATTTTTGCTGCATTTTTTATTACTAATATTTTTTATTTAATAATAATAAAAATTACTAGTTGCGTGTAATAAATACTACATCAGGGGGCCTAGACAACGTGTCATTTAACTCGAGAAACGAAACTCGTTAAGAACGAACTTTATTTGGTCAAGAAACGATAAATTTGGTAGACAAATTGCACTTTCGAATAAATCGCTCATTCCATGTGTCGCTAAGCGACTCGACGCGTCTGTCGTTAAAAATCATAGACAATAATGTAATATTTGAATGGTTACGTTGTCAGATTGTATTTTTTCTGTGTCACACCGACACGGCCGCCCACCCCATGTTATGTGTGTCATATCTAGAGTATTTGAACATAGTGCGTAATTGTGTTGCTTTCGTTTATTTAAACGTAAAAAATGTTATTAAATTAAAAGTATGATTTGGTATCGTACGCAATATATATAATTTATATAGATTTAAACTTTCTTTTAGTTTATTTTTGTCTTTTGAAGTGAAATGATCTTCTAGGTTATAAAACTTTATTATTGTGCCTATAGTTTTATATTAAATGATTGAATATCTTTTACACGTGAACTAAGGTGTAATTTTATAAGATTTGAAACTAATAATGACAATATAGCGCACATTGCGTGTTCAATTTGAAGAAAAACTTGTCGTTTTGAAACGCTGTTGGTTATTCGATTTAAATGTGAGTATTCTAATTTGTTATCGTACAAAATATGTATAGATTTAAATTTATTTTGTGTTTGATTTTATATTTTAATGTGATAAATCTGCAACTTGTTATGTAATGAAGAGTAGTTGATACATAACCTTCATTAAATATAGTTCATCTTCATAATTTTTTATTTTATCATGATGATATTACTCTTAATCTACGTAAATATAGTTTTGTAATTATCAATTACAGTGGATTTTTATAACATTAACAAAACATACATTTCCTTACATATATAAGTAATTGTCAATTATTTGTACTCGGATACTTAAATACAATACACAAAACCATATTTGAATGACAAAACCATATTAAAATATTATTTTAATAAAGTTGTATCAAATAATCAAGAATTTTGAGAAATGGCCTTCGTGGGTCAGTAGATTAGGTATCTGACTGCTGATATAAAGGTCCCGGGTTCGATACCCAGTGGAGATACAGTTTTTAATTGTGTTTTCAGTCTGGATCTGCGAGACGATAAATATCATAAGTCTCCAGAATGAGGCAACTTGTTATTGGGTGCTTATTAAATTAATAGTTGACATAGTACCTGTTAGTTTCCTGAGAAGTAATGTATGATAAAAATTATTTATATGATAAAATCATTCGTCATCATCTTTTTTTTTGTTTTCAGAAATGCTGATCATGCCAAACCATTCTATGGTCCGGCAGGCAAATATCACAGGAAGCCAAGTGTAGTGAATTGCCAGAAATGTAGAATTTTTTCAGTAATGCCCAACAGTCAACTAAATTAGAAGAAATGTTTATGCAGATTATTGGTATTACTGTTATATCTAACACCCTCCGTCTTCTACAGATAATGAAGTCGTGTGTTTCCGGTTTGTGTTTTATTTTGCTTAAATATTAATTCAAGAATAAATTTAAAAACAATATAACAATTCAACAATAAAAAAATATTTGTATGTGTGGCATTCAGTTTTCATTGTTTACCCCAACCAGGGAAACGGTGTAATGTATGTAGGTGTAATAATATTAATGTTGATAATTTTATAATATCAATGTTGATAATTTTATAGCAACTTATGATAAATCCTATGTATATTGCAGACTATTATTGAGGTGTATTCATCTCTCTACTCATTCAAAAACTAATGAGGTACATTTTTTTTCTTACAGACAAACACCAAGAGTGCCGAAGTTCAGAGAACAACAATATCTATTGGATCGATGAGACGTCGTCGTAGATGACTGCTAACTCGGTCCATATTACCAAGTTTCTAAGATCGAAGAGCGTTCATAAATTTGCAACTCGAAGAAAAAGATGCAGCAAAATATGTTGCAAACGAGCACACTCAATATTATTTAAAATCATTTGGGCAGATTGATTTCAGCCATTGAGGGTTTAGGAAATGCTATTCAAAGAGATTCTATTGCACATTTTATGTATTTAATCAATAATTGATTTTTTTTTAATTTACATAAAATCTAAAATTTCACAGAGTACAATTTATATAATATAATGAATTCAACCTTACAAGGATAAACCTGTATCTAGAATTAAAAAGGTCACATTTGTGAAAGACGTCTGCTTAGTTAAAATACAATGCAAGTCATTTATTGACCAATTTGTGATTTTGATTCGGTGATGTTAAGAACATCAAACTCTACATATCTCTTTCTTTTGACAATCGTATTTAAAAGATAACAGAAGCTTTTGGTTAGTAAAATGTATGTCTCATACAAATGTATTGATTTAAAGACTTTGTTTTTTGTCTTCTGTAAAACAGGTGTAGAATGACTTACAGTGTATTTATAATTAAGCAGACGATAAACGACAAAATTAATATACAAAACAATCTGTTACTAGAAACACCAGTTGGGTACCTCCAAATTACTTATAACAATATTTATAACTTGAAATGATAAATACATTAACAAAAAATGGGTGACCATTACTATTGTAAAATAAATTTTAATATATATACTTCCATAGTTCAAATGAAGAAGGATTATAATGAAAAAAATATTTTTGCTAAATATTGTCAGTCAATACTAACATCTTGACAATTTTTTGAAATTTACTATTAGATTCCATACATCATTTATTTAGTTCTAAATAACTATTGATTTTTTTTTAACGCTTTGTAATATGATTTACAGAAAAATTATGTACCTAATTATGTGTGTAAAAATTATTTGGCTTGAATGTTTAATTTAATGGCTTTGTATGCCTTGTTCTTTTATCAAAGGATTCCTGTTAAAATGAAACCATGAAATATGTTCCTGAGAAAATTAAATGGCACTTGACATATTTAGAAAATAATTACTAAGATTCAGTAAAAATCTTTGTGTAGACAAAGGATAATAATTCTTTATGTCCAAATAAAAGAATTATATAAGCCATAATTACATAACAATATTAATACAAAATGCAATACAAATGATATGTATTTAAAGATACGTACTTTGAATTATTGTCTGTTTTGATGCAATACATATTCAAATGTATTTAGCTGTGCAAGTATTTAGTCTGTGTCTTGTCTTGTATGTGCGTAGTGTATACTTTTTTTTGTTATTTCCAATAAATCATTCCACAAATATTATGTTGCTAATAGTCGTTCCTAAAACTGTAACAGTTAGTATGAATTCATAGAAATAATTATTTTTGTTATTTTAAACAAATGTGAAATAGTTGTTTTTACTGTTTACTACTAGTTATTGAAGAGTATTTTTATCCTACCAATTACTAGTAGTAAAAACAATTATAATTGTAGTAGAGATTGGTGTAATTTGGTTGGTCAGACTTTTGTCTGATGTGGTTATTTTGTAAGTAAAAAATAAAATACTTTGTTTATAAATATTTCTTTTTATTGCAAAATATCCTCAAATTGGAGTTCAACATCAATTATTAACATTATGCTCAACACCTGGATATGTTTGTCTGCAGCCATCAGTGTAAATAGTTTGAATATAAATATACACAGTAAGTAATTATTAATTATTTATAATATTATCTTTTTTATACAGATATATTACAAATAAAAAATTCTTGGTGTTCTATTAAATTTAATTGATTATTGAAGCGTTTCATGCACATATTCAGAATAATAATTATTCTGATGATGAACCTTGCACGAAACGTGTCAACAATCGATTAAATTTATATAGAACAAATACAAAGTATTTTATTTGTAATATATCTCCATACAATGGTATCATCGTACCGACTAATGTATGCTAGTGAGACGTGGACATGGCAGAAGATGCATGAAAGTAGAATTAACGCGGTTGAAATGAGGTCACTAAGATAAATGTGTGGTAAACGGTGTATGATAGAATAAGAAATGAGGATATTGGACGAGTATGTATGATTGAAAGAGATATAATAAATGCCCTAAGGTGGTTTGGCCACATAGAAGGAATGAGTGATGACCGTCTGACAAATAAAGTATGTAAGGCTGACAAAAGATGAATGAAAAGTAGAGGTCGGCTTAGGAAAATTTGTCACGATCACATAAATGGAATTTTGAAAGATGGACATGTTAAAAGTAAGAATAACAGAAGAGCGTGTATGAGAAGATGCATGGATGTGAACGAAGTGAGAAATGTATGACAAGAGAGAGGAGTCTGACGTTCGGTTCTCTCTGCGTGATGGTATGGTACAATGGAGTTTTATCAAGGATTGTCAATCGACAAACTATTAGTTATCTTTTTTATACAACTTGAACATGTTAGGTAATTAATTATTTCTCTATTTATTTTTTTAATTGAAAATTGACATGCTTGATCATTTTTATTTATAGACATTATATTTTCTTAATGATTCTTTTTCTATTCTAATCCTGTTTATTTACAATGATCTTACTTATTTTCACTATTATTGTTGGTTCAGTGAAACAAAGAAATCTTAAGTAATATACAGAAAGCCCCAAGACTGCTCTCCACGCATGCCAGAAGGCCTGTATTCCACTGAATAAGTCCGTTTACACTAAAACCAAGATCAAAGTATGTCGCTATATTGGCTCAATCTATCCAATTCCCTTAAAGAATTGGTATTGTGTGATTTTGACAATCTCAATGTTAACCGTCTTTCTAGTGGTATATTTCTTTCGACACAATTCTTGATTATACATAGAGTGGAGCCTTGAAAACCATCAAGTTAATTTTAGAGTATTAATTTTCAACGACATCGTCCGAAATTATTATATTTTCTTTAGAAGTTACTGGATGAACATGCTGCTATTGCATCGTTGTACAGTACACAAGCAAGGGTGATTTCTGCTGCTTTGACAGGATCAAATTATACATCTCCAACATGATTTTGATAATTGTGTTTCTAGCATGTAGATGACTTCGGGTATACATTATGTAGGTGTCCTCGCGATTTCCTTCCACAGCATTTAAAATAGGTGTCATAAGCCATGTTCGTTGTGGATAGCCAGTCACCTACATTAAGAAAAATAGATGAGATGTGGAGATCTTTATAGCATTCTTTTATAATACTTATATAATATATTCAATAAGATTAATTTTTGATAGTAGTATGAATTCATAGCAGACATAATATCGTAATAACCAAATAAACACATTCGAAATATGCGAAAATATTTTTTTGCGTATATTATATCGAAATTAAAATGTATTTCAAATTTATATTTACCAGTTCGAGGAGAAAAACAAAGATATTAAACGAAATAATCTTTTTCCACGGCAAATTTTACACACCAATATCGGTTCTTTTTTAACCAAGAAAATTTTTCACTTTGCGTATATTTTAATACGTGTTTACACAATTTATTGAAATCAAAATGTATTTAAAGTATGTATTTAACAGCTCAATGATAAAAATCTGTGTATATTACGTTAAATATACACAAAAACTCACTCGAAACATCACATTCCAGACCAAATTATATACGCTATTAGTGTTCTTTATTTAGTCAAGAAAGATAATTTTATCGACACGATGTGTCAAAAATATGGCACGTTGTCTACCAAATATCAATCATTTGTATGCCGTCGTTTGGCGTCGCCACGAAAAGCTTAGCTTTATTTACTCATGCTACACTTATCGTTAATACATTTGCTCGTTGTCTAGCCCTGTCACGTGACAACATTAATCTCCATACAATGAGCTATCTTTTCGTATTTCCTTTCTTGAGTTAAATGACACGTTGTCTAGGCCCCCAGATCCAACTGTCGATAGCGATGGTACCTATATACCTATAGTTGAAGAATACGTACCAAACTATAAACCCATAAATACAAATTATTGAATATTTTAAGATATTTAGTTTTTTATACAAATATTATATAAGAGGTAGCCTGGGTGTACGCGATGTATCCGATAAGCTGATGGAGAATAGGCTGAGGTGGTTCGGGCATATCCTTAGAAAACCGCCAGAATATATAGGAAACACTACACTGGACCATCGAGTGTCTGGTAAAAGATCCAGAGGGCGTCCCAAAAAACGATGGAAAGACCTGGTAGCTGAGAACATGCAGGAATGTGATGTCTCTGAGGACGATGCTCAGGATAGGGCGAATTGGAGGAGCGCAGTGAGGAGAGCTGACCCCACCACCATGTGGGATACAAGCTAAGGAAGAGAGAGAGTTTTTTATACAAAACATGTAGGTATGTATGTAAGGATGTGATAGTATGGAGGTCAGTCTGTTTTTCTTACCCAGAGTATTAAAACAGCATGAACTATATAGATATATGTATGACGGGTACCTATAGTGGGATGATATTTAAACTACTGATTGGGTTACATTGTTTATTGGAAATGACTGGCCCGCGAGAATGTTAAATGAGAACTGTCTTGGCTCGTCGTTGGTGGGGATTTATATAGGCAAGCCAGAGGGGCTTGCCTCCTCAATCCCCACAGTGCTCCCCTCTAAGTGATAACGCTACATATAACAATTAAATTTGACATACATAATTTGTAAAAACAGTAAAATACATTGTATGATTTAACAGTGTGAACATAAAAGATTATCAAACATGTAAAATAAATATTCAAAGTTTGAGAAACATTGGAATCGTGCAATGTGTACATTGAATGGAAAAATATTATTAATTAAGATATGAAGAAATGTCTCAAATTGCTTGTTTGACTATATTATAAATAGATAACATTCGGATTGCTGTTAAGCATTCGGCGCTGCGTATCATATTACAAAGAAAAATAAATTAAAATGGTACAAAGAAAACGAGATTTTTTATGTTTAATTTTTTAGTCAGCAAATTGATCAGATTTGCTGAGATTGAAGTTCAGTTATTAATCAAGGTCTGCAGTTCCTTGGAAAAACACCTGAACTTAGCCGTGTGAGAATGATTAGTTGGCATAATGGAAATTAACGAAATACATAAAAAATCTTGCTTGTATGATATTGTAGATACTGAAAAGTTTATATATGCAGCAGGAGTATTTTGACACTGTATAGTATGTTGTAGATAACACGAATAATATAAACGAGATTGCGTAAATTCAAGACTGAAGTTTTTTTGTTACAATAGAAGTTTATTTTTTTTTTTAAAACACTTAGAGGACACTAGAACGGTAGAACGATTTGATGAAAATGTTGATTTGGTTGCTGTTGGTTCTTGTTGAACGAAAGTATGTTAACTTGACCGGATGTTGAATTCCAGAGATCGAGTAGCTGTAGGTACTGGCATACGTAATCCTGGGCTTCCGGTGTTTGTGTAGGCCGGACAGAGAAATTGTTTCTTGGTCGTGCTCTACTTTGCTTTTGGCTTGATCCTACGTTGGATCTTGGACTTCTTGAGTGGGTTGTATTGCAAAACGTACTGGTAGTTGCAGGACGTCTTCCATATGAGGAAAAGGTGTTGGAGAGGAAATCTATGAGCGAGATGGTGTTGTTGATTTTGCTTGTTGCTTACGGCGTGTCAAGTGATTTACAGCTTTGGAATGGTATTCCAGTATAGCCTGATGAGGATGCTTGTTAGTGACTTTACTTCCTTTTGCAGGAGCTGTAAAGTGCGCACTAGGTCATCCATCATGGTTGTGAATCGGTAAGATTTCTTACGTGTGTCAGCAAAGATATGAGTCCATGTCTGGCAGGAGCACGAAGGTTGAGAGAAATTTCCTTCAAGCAGCTTGTCCTGTCGATGAGGCGAGGTGAATGGTTTCGGCTTGTCGTGTCGATATGAAAAGGATGAGCGGTATCGGCTTGTCATGTCGACGAGAAACGGATGAGCGGCTTGTGCTTGTCATGATGGCGATGACACGAGAGCGAGCGGCTTAGGTTTGTCGTAGTGGCAATGAGACGAGAGCGAGCTACTTGTGCTTGTCATGATGGCGATGACACGAGAGCGAGTGGCTTGGGTTTGTCGTAGTGGCGATGAGACGAGAGAGAGCTACTTGGGCTTGCTGTGGAGGCGATGAGACGAGAGCGCGCAGCTTGGTCTTGTCGTGGAGGCGATGAGACGAGAGCGAGCAGCTTGGGCTTGTCGTGGAGGCGATGAGATGAAAGCGAGCAGCTTGGGCTTGTCGTAGTGGCGATGAGACGAGAGCGAGAAGCTTGGGCTTGTCGTGGTGACAATGAAACGAGAGCGAGAAGCTTGGGCTTGTCGTGGAAACGATGAGACGAGAGCGAGCTGCTTGGGCTTGTCGTAGTGGCGATGAGACGAGAGCAAGCAGCTTGGGCTGTCGTGGTCAAGCGGATTTAGCTTGACGGGATGCAGAAAAGTTCGCAGATGGGAGTTGCTGGTAGCGTGGTGGACGTCACGATGGAGCAGTAGTCACTTCTCAGATTATGAGTTCTCACGTCAAAACAAAGTAGGTGTCAGCAGTATTGAATTCTCACAGCGGTGTTATCGCTTGATGTTTATTTTTGCAAGCTTGCACTGTGACGAACGTGTAGGACGAATTCGTTATCTAGTCCACGGTTCACGAAGGCTCATATAACAAAATTTCTAAACATCAACACTATTCCCACTATAGGTATATATCACGTCGGGGTCACCACTATATAGATATATGTATGACGGGTACCTATAGTGGGATGATATTTAATCTACTGATTGGGTTACATTGTTTATTGGAAATGACTGGCCCGCGAGAATGTTAAATGAGAACTGTCTTGGCTCGTCGTTGGTGGGGATTTATATAGGCAAGCCAGAGGGGCTTGCCTCCTCAATCCCCACAGTATGTATGTAGGTATGTTTGGAGAATGCACACATACACAATATACTCACATAAAATACATAGTATGATGACACCAAGACTTACATATACCTGTTTATATATATACATATATATATATATATATATATATATATATATATATATATATATATATATATATATATATATATATATATATATATATATATATATATATATATATATATATATATATATATATATATATATATATATATATATATATATATATATATATATATATATATATATATATATATATATATATATATATATATATATATATATATATATATATATATATATATATATATATATATATATATATATATATATATATATATATATATATATGTATATATATAAACAGGTATATGTAAGTATATATATATATATATATATATATATATATATATATATATATATAAATATATATATATATATATATATATATATATATATATATATATATATATATGTTATTATTAAGTATTTTGGGGATAACCCGCGTCAAATTCTGATTCCCGAGAGAATCAGTCGTCTGCCGACGTTTCGTCTGAATCTCATCAGACATTTTCAATAGGCGCCTTGTTAATAAATTTACACCTGACTCGGCTTCCTTTCAAACTTTCACTTGGTGGTAAGCTTCCGACGCGAACGGACGTGCGCGCACTATCCCTCGCGACGGAAATTTATTAACAAGGCGCCTATTGAAAATGTCTGATGAGATTCAGACGAAACGTCGGCAGACGACTGATTCTCTCGGGAATCAGAATTTGACGCGGGTTATCCCCAAAATACTTAATAATAACATATTTTGTACTCGCGAAAACCTTAGATTTAACATATATATATATATATATATATATATATATATATATATATATATATATATATATATATATATATATATATATATATATATATATATATATATATATATATATATATATATATATATATATATATATATATATATATATATATATATATATATATATATATATATATATATATATATATATATATATATATATATATATATATATATATATATATATATATATATATATATATATATATATATATATATATCTTATCATGATATGATTGTAAGCTTCAATCCATGTATGGAGTTGATATTTATGTATGCTAATTTATTTGTACCAAGAAGCAATGAGGAAATTCGCGCTTAGACAGGGAAACCCTTAATCACAATCACTAGTGAGATCAGGTCTATAGGATTAGCCTAGATTGGACATGTCGTCAGATAGGGCGATGAAAGAGGCACAAAACGCATCCTGCAAAACAACCTGGTGGGCAAGAGACCACTGAGAAAACTAAGGCAGAGATTGATGGACAATGTTTCTCGAGATCTGAATATGTCGTATGCTTGTGATTTTTCACGAGGCTAAGCTCTACCGGCCACAGAAAGTAATTAAGTAGCAATTTTGTATTTTTTCCTACTCAATTTAAATTTCACACAAAGTTAGCTTCAATTTGAAAAATAAATAATTATTAAATATATATAAAAAAAATAAAGTAGGTAGAAAATTAGATACACTTTCTGGAAAATGCAGTTTTTTTTTTTTTTTTTTAAATGAATATGTCCTTGTTAAACAAGTACATATACATCTTCCTACGTTCCCTAAACTAAGCATAAATGCTTGATTCGAACTCGCGACCACTGGATTACTAACCCAGCGCGCTAACCGCTCTGCCATCCACCCATCCATTTTGTTTTAATAATTTACACACCAATTGAAATGGTCTTCTAAAAAATTCATTCATCGATTGTGAACCTTTCTTCTACTTGTATAAAATTATCAACAATCAAATTGACACTATTATCTTCTATCTAAAATAAAAATTCAAACAAATTCTCATATAAGGAACCCAGGACTAAATAGATTACAGTTTTTCAACATTAACCCAGGTTTTTTTAATTCCATTATATACACGGATGTGTAGATTTGATAATACTTTACATATCAATAAAGAAATACATACATATTTTTGGTGACAGTCTAGTGACATTCAAAAGAAAACTTTCCGCACTTATAAATTAACCTAATAAACTTGCTAATAAACTAGCCTTTTTTTGTTTTTTTTTCTCAAGCTATAATGTTTCTCTTATTTATTTGATTGTTCTTATTAGTTGTATCTTTAATAGTAATGCTTTCCTTTTTGTTTTCTTTTGATAATATCTTCCACTATTTTTCTTTGTTGTGATCTCAATTTCTATTGAATCTTTTCGTTTTTTTTTAGATTATTTTCTAGATATTCATTTTATTATAATTTTGTACGTCTATGCATTTTCTTATTATTTGTATGTATAATAACTTGTTAGCTGTAAGTGGTCCTTTAAATAAAAATAAATAAATAAATAAAAAGTAAATATAATCGAGTACCTACAATAATTATATAGTGGGGAGTTTTGTGTTGGCCACAACCCATTCGTTTTTAATTGGATTGTTATATTTTTATTGTCTGTATAACAAATAGATGATTAATTATCGTTCATGTAAATATTGGAATATATTATGTAAGTATGTATTGAATTATAAGCCGAATAATGAGTTGTTTTATTTATTCCTAATTATTGTAATGATATAGTACCAAGTGTTAATGGCAGTAATTAGAGACACTTGATTTTTATTTTATATCAACCACCCACAGAGTTCAGACATCATTATACCTCGAAATACCACATCGGAACCGGTTATTTAAAGCTAAAAGATGCACGCACAGAACCATTGATTAGGTACAATAAAGTCAGACAGAATGAAGAAGGTGTTTTAAGTGAGGGAAGTAGCTTTGCTATTAATAATAAAAGCAAAATTAAAACATTGAATACACACATTTTACTTTATAAAGAATGACGACCGCCTTTGGCCGTTTTCGGGTGTACCGTATGAACCGGGTAACCGAAAATAGAAAATGTAAAATAATATCTCACAATGAGCAATAAGGTTCATAAGGTATAGTGTGTACACATCATGTGTCGTGCTTCCTTTTATAAGGTAATACACACCCGCTCACCTGTCACTGGTTTCCCCACATTGTTTTATATACCGTGATGGTATGAATGAATTAAAAATTGGCGAAACAATTATCCAGTTTCACGTTTAGGTATTATGTAGGTAGGTAGGTACCTAAACTTATTTATAAACTCATTTGATATATTGCAAAAACATACATATATATGGCCACACGTTGCTTCGGTTGGTTGGAAGAAATTTCTTTATGGCAATTAATCCGCCATTGTACATATTATTGTACTAACACAAAGCAAAATAAATTAATAAATTCAGGTGAGTTGTGGTACCTATCTACTGCTCGACAATTTCGACGCTGTCCAAGCAATATTTGACTATGTTTTCATTCATTAATTATTCATATCATCACGGATAATACGGTGAGCGGTTGTGTATTGCCTCATAAATGTGCATTGTCTTCCTTCGTGGTTCAGTTGGTTAGGTATCTGACTGTTGATCCAAGGGTCCCGGGTTCGATTCCCATTGGAGACACAGTTTTTAATTGTGTTTTCAGTCTGGATCTGTGAGACGATAAATATCGTAAGTCTCCAGAATGTGGCCAAATTTTATTGGATGCGTGTTAAATAATTATTTGACATAGCACCTGTTAGTTGCCCGAGAAGCTACATAAAATAGAATATAGAATAAAATTAAGCACGCCACATGCGTGTATGCCTTGTCGTGTTTATAGTCTTGTCTCTCATATAAAGGCAATACATTAAAATTGGGTGATGAACCTCATTGCAAAACAATGATAATAGAAAATAATAGAACCACTATTCTATGCCGGTGACACAACAATCGATCATGTGTCGTATAACAAAAACAATCCTCGCGACTCACTTTTCAGTCTCCGTGACTTAGTTGGTTTGGTATCGTAGGTACTGCTGATTTGAAGGTCCCGAGTTCTATTCCCGGTGAATTATCAGTTTTCAATTGTCTATTCAGTCTGGATCTGGGAGACAATAAATAAGAGTCTCCAGATTATGGCAACCTGTTATTGGGTGCGTGTTCAATTCATATTTGACAGCGCCCTTGAGGTGAGTTTATCACAAAAACGGCGCTATAAAAATCATCCTAATTTATTATTATTATAAAATCCAGCAAAGGGTCACACTTGACTCGAGTGGTGATAAGCCGACAGTACAATAAATGAAAAGGCAATATTGACTTCTTAACATCATCAAAGAGACTCAAGTTTAGTCCTATATAATTGAGGGATTACAGCACTAATCCATTTGTGTGATCGTAACTACCATCGAACCAAGAGATTACATCAAACAAAAATAATAACAATGAGTTATGTAACAATGCTAACAAACACATTCACACAAAACCCCATATTGCTATTCCAGAACTTCACAAACTTTACAAATCTATTTTTATTTACAAACTTTTTTAACATCTCCATAGAGGCAAAGTTGAGATATTGTAGAAGAACCAGAAACTCGAGGCACGAGACATGGTTATAAGCCTTGTAGGTGCCTCGAGTTCCTGGTTCTTCTACAATATCCCAACTTTGTCCCTATGGAGATGTTAAAAAAGTTTGTCAATAAAAATATCATTTAACTCGCGAATGAGAGAAAAATCCAAAGTTTGCGTACCTATATGCAATTAAAAAAATATTTGATTTACAAATCTAAATATAATTATAGTTTGTGAAGCCATTTTTATTTCACCAGACAATTACCATACATTTGTCAGCCCTGCACTCCTCCTTTTTTCTTTTACTAAATTAAAAAATAAAATGTCCTTGTTAGACAAGTAGATATACATCTTCCTACATTCCCTAAATTAAGCATACATGCTTGTGCTATAGGTGAACGAAATCGGTCGAGGCAGGATTCGATCTCGGACCACTGGATTACTAGTCCAGCGCGAATAACCGCTCTACCGTCGACCCATCTAAGCTGGACAGTGCTGAATGGACAATACAAAAATGCTGGAACTTATACTCTAGGCAACTGGAAAACTGCTGGCATGCGTATGCTAAGATGGGAAGCTGGAGTGTCCTTACGGGACAAAATAAAAAGTTCACGCATTCGTGGAAGCCTAGGCGTTACTGATCCAACTGAAGATTCGTTCATGAGAATTCAATTCTCTGAATGAATCGACATTATTAAGCCAAGATTCGTGTACGAAGGAACATTTTGTATGGCGTAGTGGACTACGCCACTAATAACACCAACTAGAGGCCTCGCAGCATATATGTTCCCATACCTACATGGATTTACTCGGAATTCGGAGTAGAACATTTTATGTGAGTTTTGTGTGCGGATTTACTCGAAATTCGGAGTGGAACATTTTATGTGAGTTTTGTGTGTGTGTGTGTGTGTGTGTGTGTGTGTGTGTGTGTGTGTGTGTGTGTGTGTGTGTGTGTGTGTGTGTGTGTGTGTGTGTGTGTGTGTGTGTGTGTGTGTGTGTGTGTCTGTGTGTTTATGTGTCTGTGTGTCTGTGTATCCCCCCCCCCCTATAACTTTTGATCCGCTCAATTTACAGAGCCCAAAATTTCAAAATGTATAAACACTTATAGGCCTACAAAAATTTTATAGTCAGAATTGTGAATTTTTTTTTAAATTCTGTCAGGGGTTATCAACTTTTGAAATTTTGGTTTATTTATCCATATATCTCAGAAACCATAAAAGCTAGAACGCTGAAAAATGGTACAAACATAGACAAATACGAAAACTCTAATTGGTTTTTTTCTAAAAAATTCCAGGGTTTCTCAAACATTTTTTATTAAGAAAAATATTTTTTTTATGACTTTAACTGCCTTTATTTCCATTTTTTTTTAAATATCAAAAAAAGCCGATACACCCCAACTAGATAATTTAATTTTCTATAAAAATATTAACATTGTATTAGCACATCTCATCACATCACATCACAAATTTTTTAAACAATTTTTATAAAATTGAATTTAGTGACGACATTGCTTCATACAATTTGTATGGCAGTCGCCTACACACAATATCTAAGAAGACTTAATTGTTTGATACTAATCTCCAAACATACATACATACCATCATGCTGTTTTCATATTCTGGGTAGGATCAAAGGACTGACCTCCATACTATCCTATCTTGACATACATACCTAGGTACATGTGTTGTATAGAAAACCAAATATCTTAATATATTAAATAATTTGTATTTATGGGTTTATAGTTTGGTACTTATTCTTCAACTATAGGTACATACTATCGCTATCGACAGTTGGATCTCATGTGCTACATGCAACTAGTAAAATAAATTGAAGTTGTTTTGCCACAGTTTACTGAGGTATGATCTGTATTTTTACTTTTGCGGTCGTAGTTGAAAACATTTACACACGCAAATGGGACCGTTTTAAAAAATGGTCCCCTGTCAATTGTGTTGTGTTTTGTGTTAAATATGAATTAATAGATTATTCCACCATTTGACACGGTCCAGTTAACAGGAACAATACTTCCATAGGATAACATCTCACATTTATTTTATTATATATTTATTTATTCCCTAAATGCTTTTATATAATATTATTTTTGTTAAGAACCTCACTGAGGTAAATACGTATGTACGTTCCTTCAACGGAAATTAATTATCAGAATTATATTTATTAGTGATCGTTCATTAAATTCGAATAAAATTTCTACCGTAATTCAATAAATGTTTAAGTTTGAAAAGTCATTGGATCTGCCTACTCCCCCAGACAACGAGTCATTTAGCTCAAGAAAAGAAACAAGAAAAGATAACTGAATGTACGGAAGTGACAGTTGCCAGTCACGTGACAACTGTCACTTCCATACATTGAGTTATCTTTTCTTGAGCTAAATGACACGTTGTCTAGGCACCCTGAAATATTATAAATTAATAACATCACGATTTCTCCAAGAGGTAGGTACAATGTTTTTTTTCACATATTGCAAAGTTTAGTTATTTTTTTAAGTACCTAGGTACCTACCTACCTTACATTTATGTTGCTTTACAGTAGATAATGTATTTTTCTTTAACATATTATGTATTTGAATTAAAAACAACAGCGTTTGACATTACGTGTTTGAGATTGAAAGTAGGTATGAAAGAAAACAATCTATGTTTTGACGTAAAATACTTTTTTCTTTAATTTTGTATTTGTAACTCATACTATGTAAGTCTCTCATTTCTCGGTGCTCGCAGTTTACTTAAAAAAGTTTTCTCTAGGTACTTGTAAATTTTTAAATTACCTAATAAATATAATAAATCGATTTATTGTGACTGAACCTTTTCGCCGAGATGATTCTGCATTATCTTGACGATTGACGCTTTAGAAATGAATAAAAAAAGGCAACAATGATAACATTCAAATATCAAATGTATTCCCCACTCCTTCGAACTTAGACTAACTCACACATTTGGCAACATTGTGAATATTTGAGCATTGTTGGATAAGTCTTGTTGAATTGTTTAGTTTCATTTAGACATTAAGACATTTCACAATAAATCAAAGTTTGTGAAAAAAACTTTGGTATATTTTTATTCATTAATTTTAAAGTGGATTTCCACTATGTTAACACAAATATCTCCATCTATCTCCATCGCTTAATCGCTTAATTGTGTCATCTCACAGATCGGAGCTCCTCGTTGCTGTCCGTGGGCCTATTCAAGGTCCCATTGGACATGCGGACTTAGTGATCTCGAAGAACAGTTATAAAGCCTTCAAACGATTTTTCCATAGATACGGTGCCCTATTATCCGAAGATTCTCACTGACTTGTCTGTTTCCAGAGATCTTGGTCACTTCTCTGATGCCCTATATATATATTTGGATCTGAAGTCGCCGACAGTCCGCAGGTGTGAATCTCAATTCGTACTTGCTGATTGTTCTTTTTGATGGTGCCGAGATTGCTAATCTAGAGGGCTCCATGAGCTCCTCTTCATGCATTGTTTTTTTTGTTGTTCATTCTAGCGTTCTGCGAAGGGGCCGTTGACAGTCCCCATATGCGGAGCGGGTGGTGGTGGAAGTAGCGAATGTTAACACAAAAACTTAAAATATTTTCACGTTTTCATAGTAGGTATACTTATTTCTTAGTGAATTTGTGCAAAAACATAACCATATGGCGCTCGTTTCTCTCTGCCTACCATGTTAGGAACATGACGTGATGGTATGTATGTACATAACTATAGTAATCTTTTTTAGAACATACGCATAATTTAGAATATTTTATTTCATCGTGTGCGTTAAGAAGTACCTACATACCTACGTCTGATGGAGTTTAACAAACGGACGGACATTGAATGCAATTTGCAAATGTGTGTATATTAATGTGTGTATAATTGTCATAATGTCTCGGTGTCACAGCACCGTCATGGTTTGACAATGTCAGTCAGTGTCAATAGTGACAACATTTGGTCACGGAACCAAAATATACTAAAACTGTCATTGAATTGCACGCTATACATATACATAAGGGGTGCGTTGTATCATTTGAAAAGAAAAGTAGTCAGTAAAAAATGAATTATTTACATCGATATTATATAGAACACTAAAATATTAATTATTCGAATAATAATTAGGTTTTCAACAGAAAATTTAAATCGTATTTTAGAATAGGTACCTATGTGTGTTTTTTTAAATCCATTTATTTTTACTTGCTTTTCGTACTAACAGGGTCATTATCAACTACACTTTTTAGTTACAAACTATCGTTGTGAAGTCGAAAATCTTTTTCATTGCATTCTTAACCAATGTATAATATTAGTAAATTATGAATGTATATACACAAATTATTATATGTATATTCGTTCATATATGAGTAGGTATCATATGGTCTGTGTTAGAAATACTTTTATTTACCTATTGCAATTGCTTCTTATTTTGTTTTAGGTATAGTATTTTTATTTTATTGATATACCTATAGAACCAACAGTTTATAATAGGTAGGTACTATAAACAAATGTATATAAGTAGGTACTCATTCGATTCTTTTCAATATTTGCAAATTTGTATATCTGATACTCAATTAGACCCCATTAGATTTTGAAGGATATCTGAATAGTGCTTCTCAATTTTTTTATCTATCAAATATTTCAATGTGACCCCCAAGCTCAGAAAACTTATAATTTGAAATTTTTGACTTTCATAAAATGTCATTGAAGAATTATCGAGTTTTCATAATAAAATATTTAAATAAAAAAATAATTTCATGAAAATGCTGTAATTTTTTTTTTACAAAAATGAATATGTCCTTGTTAAATAAGTACATATTATACATCTTCCTACGTTCCCTCGAACTCGTGACCTCTAATTCTTTCTAATTCTTTATAGAATGAGTTGTGAGTGAGGAGTTTTGCATTGGCCACAACTATTTTTGTCTTGTCATAACCTTATTGCTATAGTTCATATTGTATTGCATAACAACATCAACTCTGGTTTGTTGGAAGAAATTTCCGTTTGATAATAAACCCGCTAGTATATAATATTCGCCAAACATCTTGAACGAGCTTCCGGTTGCGTAGAGCGCAAATTTGTATCTTTTTGCTTCGTTGTTTTACGTGCAAATCGCCCCCCTTCTCGGCTAAAAGTTCAAGTTATTTGGCGACAACTTTACAAATTATATGTAGATACAACAAGTCACAAATAAATAAATTAATATCGTCTCCGTTTTTGGACGTCGGTTAAAAAGGATATACCTAAGGTGTGCATAGTAATATATAAACGCAAAAATCGGCCGCCATTCTTGATGCACATTGGATTTACCAAATACCTAGTAATAAAACCGTCGGATTGCATAACAAATTATACATTATAGGTATATAGCATTGGTATATTAGCATTGCATCCATTGCTTTCAAATCAGCCATGCGGCAAACCATTACATGCCAGCATATTTTATTATTTGTAGGTACTGTCTGCAATAATATATTATTATTATTGACAGTAGGTATTCGGTGCGCCATTGTGAAGCGACAAATATTTTTTTTATTCGGCCACACCGCAACGTCCGCAATACCACAATGACGCGAAGCACTTTCCACGTCTCACTGCCATAATTTAACATTTATGACGAAAACACATATTTTAGTCTGGTGATTTGTTAACACGACGACACTCCATTTGGAAATACGTTGATTATATGATAATTATTTACTTTTGAGACTATAAGTTGTTTCGGATTGGTTGAAAGAGATTGCCTTGTGCCAAAAACACCCGCCTTAGTGCACTTTTCTGTACAAAAAATTCGATTAATAAGCAAACACAATGCTCAAGCTACAATTTAGAATTATTTACATATCTACATACATTACATATATACCTACCATCACGCCATGAATTAGTCCTTGTAACAAAAATGTATTCATCCTCATACATTCCCTAAAATAAGCATAAATGCTTGTACTATAGGTATAGTTATCAAACAACAACTTGAGAAATTTACGTGGGTACGCAGAGCGCAAATTTATATATTTTTGATTAGGTTTTATGTGCGCAAACCGCCCCCCCTTTACGGCGAAAAGGCTCAAAAAGTTTGACGGAAACGATAATCAAAATCGAAACTATAATCGAATATCTACCAAAGCTTGGTGCATCATCATTTCCATTACAATTTAATGGGTTCAAATAACTGAGAGTTCTCTGTATATTTTTTTGTTAAGGTGTAGGTACATATTAATCCTTTTGCATTCAACAACAAGTAATATTAGACCAAATCGGAAAGGTTAAAATCGGAAATCAGAACAGACTCGTCTAGTGAGGCAGTAAATTTCCAAATTGTGAAAAGCTTATAGAAGCCGAAAACCCTGGCTTGCCTATAAATATAAAATGTAAAGATAAACAAAAATCGAGTGAGTTATAGCCAACACTAAACTCTCCACACCATAGTAAATGTTCATTTTTTTTCTTGGAAGGTTGACAATCTCTTAATGCATTTTTATGAAGTAGGTACAATTCAATTAGATTCTTAAACAAATATAAGATTCCCAGAGGACAAAAGTTTTCACAATCCACCATACACACAAAAACATTGTCACGAAACTCATAGTATGCACTTTCTACATGATACCTGTTGAGAAATTTTAATTAAAATTGCATTAATAGCAAGATGAGCATCTATGAGACAGTGTATCAATGCTGAAGAGGCGATGTATGTGTCAATATAGAAGAACGCGGTGTTCGGTTCTCACTGCCTACCCCATGAGGAAGATACAAGTGGAGAGTAAAAAATACACTTATCTATAGAGACACATACAATATCAATATGAAGTTGATCATTCAATTTTCCCATACAGAAACTATTTTACTTCTGTTATATACATTTTTCATACAAATATAAAATTTATTTCACATTGATATGGCAGACCATATTTTTTTTTCATTAAATTTTGACAATCCTTGAATGCATTTTAATTAATGTATTTTTGTTGTATCGAAATTTCAAACAGTATAAAAATACCTCGATTTTCCAAACTGTGAGAGCATTTTGAAAATTTGGACAGATGAAATCATATGGAAAACTAATCAGCTCTAGGACTATGCACTTTACACATATGATGTTAATATAAAGTCGATCGGACTTTATAGTTTGGGCTGTAGAGAGGACACAAAAAGGATAATCCGTACGGCGTACGCCGTGCGCCATAGGTATCTACATACAAACACATCACGACGAATCTCACAGTGTGCACTCTCTACATAATACCTGTTGAGAAATTGATGTAAAAAAAATACGCTTAAAAATTTTGAAATCATGACTCTCCACTATTCCATAGTGTGGAGAGTAAAAATATTTAATCAAAGGTTAGGAAAACTGTCGTTTTGAAAAAAGCCTTATTATTTTTTATTGTTTTTATGCAACCATACTACAAGAAATATCGAAATGTAGATAGGTACAATCATTTGTAGGCCCACAATATCACAATATTATTTCGACATGAGATCGAAAAATATTTTTCATGACCCCTGCAATGAACAACGAAGAAAAAATAACGCTAAAAAACTTCAATAATTCGACATTTCCGGTCGGCCTTCGTGGTTCAGTTGGTTGGGTATCTGACTGCTGATCCAAGGGTCCCGGGTTCGATTCCCGGTGGAGACACAGTTTTTAATTGTGTTTTCAGTCTGGATCTGTGAGACTATTAATATCGTAAGTCTCCATAATGTGGCAAATTGTTATTGGGTGCGTGTTAAATAAATATTTGACATAGTACCTGTTAGTTGCCCGAGAATCAATAATAAATAAATAAATAAATAAATAAATTTCTCAATTTTCTTTCAGGGTTTGCGTACCTACATAGTATTATGTTTAATACTTTATATTTTTTAACATATTTACTTTTTTATTGTAATAAGTATGTAAAAATAATGGAAAATAAATCATTTATTTTTCATTTTTTCATTTCAAATAGTTTTGTTATATTTACAGCATTTTTCGTTTAGTGAACGGTTAAATTTATCCGGTAGAATCATTATAAGTACAATGCATAATATAGTATAATGGGAAGCCCCGCCATAGACAAAGTGTCATGTCGCCGCGGTAGTCACAGAGGCATAGACAATCGTTGGCCACGCATTATTTGTCACAAGTGTGTTTTGGCGGCAAAGCGGTAAATTAAAGTTTTGGTTAAAACAAATTGGTCACGGAGCATTCTTCTGCTTGTGGACAATGGACCTCGATGACAATAGTTCAGGCTGGCGGCGGTGGTCCACATAGGTAATGTTACATTGGGCAATGCTCCACGCCATGTTTTAGATTCGATGATGAACACTGGAAAATTACCATCATTCATCATGATGTTTTATATTATTCAGCAACTGTAAAAGAGAATCGTTTAAATATGTACCCGCTACTGAAAATACCGTCAAAATTAGGTACAAAGCATCAGCTTTTATTAGTCTTCCTTTATTCTGATCGCTTTTGAACTTCGTATATTTTTTTTTATTTAATTTATTAAAGGTTGCTTCTTCGCCTTGTTTTTAACCTGTTCTAGAAAGTGGACTATCCTGGGAGGAGGATGTTAAATCTTTCCTTGTCCTTCAATCTCTTCAGTGGTCTTCAGGGTAACTTATCATACTGGTAATTCGTTACTATATGAGGTATTCCTAACTGTACTTCGTTGCCTCATTAACTAACGGATATTACTTCTTCTCTTTCCACACAAGCCACATGTCCAAACCCTCATGAAAATATCACAAATTATTTAATCAATAAAAAACATGATTAAATCATGGTGCCGTAACATCGCCATTTTTTGCGTTTACTTTAATTAACAATTTATCATTGTGTTTATAATATTTTATATCCAAATTAGCAAATATCCGAATATTTTAGTGTGGACGCCATATTGTTTACATTATTAATTATTCAAAGGAGTTATGTTGGTAATTATTATTCCACTAAAAAACATTAATAATTTCTTGAATTAATTTACTTTTCAAAAGGCGAAACATTAGCATATAGAGTTGTTGCTGTCTTTAAGATCATACATCGTCTTTGTTCCCAGCCATATACCAGTTTTAGGTACATATTATATTCGATCATGCGGTTTCCCTTATTGGTGAAGACAATACTCAAATCTTGAGCATAATAATAGGCTTTACTTTTGCCTCTGCTGAACGATTTCTTTCATTTCCAAGATTGAGAAATTCGGTCGTAAATTATACCTAGGCCTTTAATGTTATATTGGTATTTGTCTTCTTTAAGCTTTGACTAGAGGAATACCTACTCAGAGTTCCAACGTATATAGGCATGTCAGAAGGTTTTTGATACTATTTCAAAGTCCCGTTTTTACTGAAATCGCCATACCGGTAGGCCATTTGAATGACGTTGTCCAATCCATTTAAAGAATTGTAGGTACTAGATACTTCATAGTTCAATCTTTCAAATGAGATGTTATACGATTTGTTTTGAAAGCAGCTTTGCTAGGTATGTGTTACACTATCTTTTTGAACTAACTAGCATATGTTACCATGTTTTTTGCATTACCTACAGAAATCCAACCTATGTAGTTATAAAAAATACGTTTAATTGTGTTTTTGTCTCGTTTTTTGCCAAACTTCGGCGGATTCCTTTAGTAAAATCTTAAGTAATTAGGCGATACTTCAAATATATGTAAATGTGGATGTTTTATATTCTCGAGAAAAAAAAATTACCCATGTAATATATACATAAACATTAAAATTATACCGTCGACAAACAAAAGTGATAAAAAATACACAAAAAATGTTTTTTGCTTGTTAAAATTTAGGCATCTAGTTAGTATTAGTGTCTTATCTTAATATGGGCGTTGCTCGGTTTTGTTTTGTTGCTTCTAATAATAAATACCTCGAGTTTGTATAATATTATTGTAGCTTGTTAGTAATGTTGAAGAAATATGTTTCTTGAGAAGTGATATAAAGATAAGACAATAATAAACTTTAACATTAGCATGTTTATTTATTAATACGGTCATTACCTCTTCTTTCATTAAGTTTATATAAGTCAGTAGCTGGATAATTTCAACAAGTTAACTTAGGCTAGTATTAAAGGGATATCGCTGTAGGTATATTCCTTAAACCAATCAAATGCTTGTTGTTTCATACATATATATAAAATAGCGGACCCGACAGACGTTGTCCTGCCTGCACGAACGTTGGCTTGCCCGTTATTAGCTGTTTTAACAAACAAACCACACGCTATCACGGCATATCCCACAGCGACAAGTGTGCGGGTGTGGATTACCTTATAAAAGGAAGCACGATACATGCGTGTTTACCCACATATAGTCTTACACCCCTTGCATCACCATCAGCCAGTTACGTCGCGTCTCAAGTCTAGAAATAGTTTTATCAAAACTACCTCTCCTGTTGAGACCTCACAGCAACGGAGAGAAGAACTATGGAAACTGGATTTTGATGCGACGTCACAGACTAACTTACAAGAGGGTACACGATTGGGCGAACAGCTCCGATACTCTATTTAGACTACCCTCAATAGGCTGAGACCTGGTGTCACTCGATGCAAGAAGAACCTCAAGAGGTGGGGGTACCTGCCTGCAGATGATGATGTTAATTGTGATTGTGGCGAAACCCAGGATGACAGCCACCTAGGTACTGATGTGTTCACTGATGAGGTGAGGCTATACATCTAGGGACCTGATTATGGCCAATGACAAAGCGATGAAAGTCGTGGCTTACTGGAGTGGCAGAATTTAACCCGGACACGTAAAGTAAGTAAGTAAGTCTTAGATATTATGCAAGATGTATTTGTGGCCTGATATAGTTTCGATTATCCGGCTCTGATGGAACACAGAAAATGACAATAGACAAAATCTGACCCTGCGCAGCAGCTTCGCTACTCCCTTTCGCGTTCCATTTCATTTATATAATATAATGATAAAAATAATAATAAAAATTTTATTCCAGTCTGTGAGCAGTGGGGTGCAATGCTACACAAACCATATTTTTACATACAAAATTTACATTAAATAAATAAATAAATAATAATAACAAAAAAAACACTTTATGTAGAAATTATGTAATTATTGTCTTTGATCCAACACTTATGTATGACACTGCTCTGCAAACTTAGCACTGCAGACATCTGAGAGCATCGGTCTTAGTAAGCCGCTTTATTGACTCTGTCCAATTCCTTTAGGGGATTGGATATGGGTCAATGAAATCTATCGAAGCAGGGTTTGAACTCGCGCCCATATGATTACTAATACAGCGCACTAGATGCTCTGCCAACGACCCATCTAATTACTAAACTTATTCCATATCTATTAATATAGGCCCTTAATTAAAAATAATAATTGTATATAATTTGTAAATATGTACAGAGAATCATCAAACAAAGTTTAATGGGATATCTGACTAAAGTATAGTGTTTTATGTGTGGGTTAGGTTAGGTACAGTGTGGTGCAAGATAATTAGACACTTAGTATGCCTAAATTTGTTGGCGGACCACGCCCATTTCACACGAGCCTTCAAATAACAATGGACTCGGAACTATAACATGAAAACGACTCTCATTACGACAATTTATTGATGAAACTACATTTAAAGTCGGTAAACTTATAATCAACTTTGGAAATACCTCAAAATCAACAGCCACCATTAATTTTGCTTTTATAAACTAAATATTGAACGTGGGACAAAAGTGTGAATAAACTATTTTAGTTGACATATTCAGCTTTTCTTTCCCCTTAGCGCTTTCGTCCCGTTTCTATCGGGGTACGCTTTGACCATGATCCTGGAATTGGCGAGTCTGATTATTACATTGAAGCGACTGCCATCTGACCTTCGCGACCTTTAGAAAGGGGAACCAGACAAATTGGATTATGGCTACACATAGCTAGTGATATAAATCCGCACATAGATATTTAAGTTGACATATTCGGCACTGAAATTTTATGAAAAAAATACTTTCAAACAATAATCGTATAATATTAGGTAGGGACCGTAATACTTTAGTTTAGTAGATTGAACGCAAGAAAAAGGAGATGTCGATAAGGCTCACTTTTTACTACATGACAAGAAAACAATATCTTATAGAGAAAATAATCTTTCGAATTTCGTATGATCTTTTGTTGAATTTTTGAAGCTCACGAATTTGAAAAGAAATGAACGTAACTAATAATATCTACTCATTTTTTTTTCGTGTGTACATGAAATGGCGAGTTTATTGCAATAAGGCAATTTCTTCCAACCAACCAAAGCAACCCGAGGCCATAAATAGTGTTGTGGTAGGTACATTAATTTATAAATAAAAACAGAAAAAAAACACGTATATCAATTTTTTTAATGTTGTATATACGCAGACATTGGAAAAATGAAATAATATTTCTGGCGCAGTTCAGGGGTGACATCTGTGCGAGAACACTGTCACCTCATGTATAAGGACTGTTGCTTTCGTTGTTTACAAAAAAACCAACTTCTCAAAAATGTTTCTTTGTTACTTCATAGATGGCGAAAGTGAAAACAGATTATTTTCAAGCGATCTGTTTCTCATTATTAAAATTTAAAATTGCATCGATAAGGGAACTCAATAAGAAGGCATAATTAGTGAACGTTGCGCAAGCGCATAAAGTGATCACGTAAACCAGCCGATGACAGGTAGTAGGTAAGCCCTGTAGGTGCCTTGAGTTCCTGATTCTTCTATAATATTTCAATTTCGTCTCTATTGAAATGTTAAAAAAATGTCAAAAAATAAACACATAACATTATTAAATGTAAAATCACAGCAACATAGAAAGAAGGAAGATAGATGTTAGGAAGGAGTTTCAATTAAGAGTTATAAGACTGGTATAGCATATTACATATATGGTCTTTTTTTGTTAAAGTTGAATCGATGGAGACGTCGCGCGTCGTAATCATTATTTATACCTAATATTAAAAATAAACATTGATAGTCCTTCTTCATTTTGTTAGATTAACAGCTTTCTGGAATGAAATCAAGTAAGATAAAAAATATATTTTTTTATATGTAGGTAATTACCCTAAAAAAGTGTAGTACTTGTGTTTTCAAAATTTAGTGTCGTTTGTACAATTTAATAATATTAATAATTTGAATGTTAAACTTGGTGCATTTTACATAATATAATGCACACAACACACATAAAGTCATATCTTAATGCTTATCTACACCAAGACTAATATTTTATACGTTAATTATTTCCTTACACTCTTTTTCTCTCTAATTCAACATAAAACGTTGTAATTTGTTTTACAGTAAATTGTTTTTTCGTTACATAAATATTCATATTTTTTATGTATACATTACAGATAACGTATTTTCTCAATGAAGTTTTTTTTATTTAAATTATTTGAATAGACACAACACCAAATATATTAGAAGTGTAGATACACACAAAAAAATAGGAATGAAGATATGAACATTAGGTTATAAATAATTAAGTAGGTACTTAAGTACATATATTATTATCTGTGTTGAAATCGTATGTAACTCAAAAGAAATAGGTATACTTATTATTAATACCTACCTAATTATTATTTTTTTACTTTTGAAAAATTTTATACACATACATACATACCATCACGCCATGTCCCTTACGGGGTAGGCAGAGAGAACCGAACTCCATATCTTTCTATCCTGGCACACATTCATCGCCTCGTCAACATTCATGCATCGTCTCATACATGTTCGTCTATTGTACCTACATGAATTCTAAAATTTTCGTCTTTCAGAATATCGTTCACATGGTCGTGCCATCCCTTTCTTGGGCGGCCCCGGCCTCTCAATCCATTCCTATCCGCATTGTATATTTTCTTCGTCAGACGTTCCTCATTCATTCTACCCATGTGGCCAAACCATCTCAGTGTGTTCACTTTCATTCTATTAATGATATCTTTCTTCATCTTACATTCTTTCCTTATGTTCTCATTTCTTACCCTGCCATACATCGTTCTATTGCAGATTCTTCTTAGCGATCTCATTTCAACAGCATTTATTCTGCTTTCGTGCGACTTCTGCCATGTCCAGGTTTCACTTTTTTTTTTTTTTTGTTTTTTTTTTATTTACATTTTTTAAAACAATAAGTATTCTTGCACTAAACTGCAAAAGCAGTTTAACAGTGCTAGCTCTCTCGTACACTTATATAAATTTGATAATGTAACAAAAAATAATTATAAACAAACAAAAATTAATATAACAATAATTAAAACCATTAACACAATATAACAAAGAAAACATACAAACTTATATATAAAATTCTTTTAACATTTTTTTTATTTTTTTTTGTTTTTAATTTGAATATTTGAATATTTTGGCAGTTTGTTAAATAGTTTCGGAATTATCGTTGCTTTTGTCCTGTCACCGTAAACGTTATTTGTTTTAGGTATTGTCAGTAAGTCTTTCGTTATTTGTCTAGTTGTATATTTGTGAGTGATCTTTAATTTAAATCGTTCGTTATAAAGTTCTTCTATGGTCAGTAAAAGATTCATCTTTTTTTCTATAGGTAAAATATTGCATCTTTTGAATATTTCGTTAATGTTATTTTTACTTGCCTCCACTGTTCTTTTTGTTGCAATTATTTTTAAAAATCTTATTTGTAATTGTTTTATTTTATCAAGGTAGATTTTAAATGTTCGTCCGTAACTACTGAGCCCGTAGTCAATAATAGACTCGACCATAGCATAGTACAGACAGTACAGGGTGTGCCTGGACACACAGTATTTAAGATGGTAAAATTTACTTAAAATTGATCTTAATTTATTACAGACATTTTCAATATGTAAACTCCAACTAAAGTGCACGTCCACTGTAAGCCCTAAATACGTGTAATTAAAAACCCTTTGTAGTTGTTGCATACGTCAATGTTGGCACTAAGATAGCGTTATGAATGGCAACTTTGGCAGCCTTTGATATGTTGCGATCATTCATAACTTGTCTTTATTTATACACGATATACACGATAATTTTATACACGATATACAAAAAATTTAATACAGTAAAAAATACAATTTAAAATAATAAAAAATATTATAAGTATATTTTTTTTGTATAAACCACCTTAATATGACTGAGCCTGTGAGGTGCCATTGTACAGTTCATTAAAATAAGAAGACTGTAATGATTGGGCCATGTCCACAGGATGAGTGATGATCGTACTCCCAACAAAACAACCTCCCAACAGACGGAAGAAGTAGCAGAGGCAGGGCAAAAATGAGATGGCTGGACGATGTGGAGGCTGATGTACGAGCGTTGGGCCTTACCAACTGGAAGAGAGCCGCAGCGTGCAGAGAGGAATGGCGACGGATTCTGAAGGAGGCCAAGGCCCACAACGGGCTGTAGGGCCAATGATGATGATGATGATGTGAGGTGTCAGAAAATTACATATTTACATATTACAGAAAAAAAATTGAAATTGTCACATTTTTTTTAAATATTATACTTTTTAAGAGTATTTTTTAAAAAAATACTGTATAACTATCTGTCTTCGAGAAATAAATATTTTATATGCTTAAAGAGTGCATAAAATCTAAGCGAATGTTGTATGACGTTACTTCATTTCAATTCTGGTGTACCTATTCTTAAAATGCAAGAAAAAATATTGTGTTTCCGAATATTTAAATCACTCATAAACGAATATTTTTAATATTGTATATGCGCAAACATTGGATTTTTTTCTCTGTCGGGAGTCAAAGATATTTTTTTAACAGATTTTTAATTATCTCAATAGAGACGAAGTTGGAATATTTATTGTAGGATAACCGGGAAATCAAGGCACCTACAGGGCCTTGATTTACCAGCCGATGACAGGTCGTAAGCCCTGTAGGTGCCTTGATTTCCCGGTTCTCCTACAATAAATATTCCAACTTCGTCTCTATTGAGATAATTATAAATCTGTTAAAAAAACACTCATAAACGCTTTTTAACGCACGCGATAGTTACCCTTACTATATAACACGTAAGTTCAAAGTGTATTAGACAGTCTTATTTTATCATGTTTTCAATCACTAGGTATGTTAAGCGTTATAGCTCTCTTAAAGCTAGATATAAATATGAAAAGGAAAGGTTTTTTTTATATTTTTCCAGTAATGTTAATACATTTTATCAATCATAATATTTGTTGAAACTATGCGACCGTTTTCGGAACTAACCGTTGTTTATCAGGCTAATTTTCAACTACATAACAGAGTATTTCAATATACTTAAAAGAATACTATGGGGTTGGAGGTTGGGGGGAGGTACCTAATAGGTCCCAGGTCTTGTATGGAGTGGGTATGTTTGACAAAGGGACTAGAAGTGAAAGAAATCATAACATTTAAGGGGCCATATAAACCTAAACACCCCAATTTCAAATAAAATTCATCAAATATGTATGTTAAACAGTGTGTTTCTAGGAAAAAAAAGCATAAGTGTTTTCAACATTTCTCTACTGAATGTTCGTTACATAATTTTAAAATTCAGCCTTGATTCCCCTACAAAAATATTAATAATATCCTATTTTACAGCATTTTTTTTTAAATTACTCCATAACTGTGTGTCGTAGAGAAATAAATCTATTATATGCTTGAAGAGTGCATAATATCAAAGTGAATGACCGATATAGTTTTTTCATTTCAAGTAAGGTTTCTTCTTAAAATGCAAAAAATCAACAAATTTTGGGTTTCCGATAGTTTAAATCACGTATAAACCTTTATTAACGCACGCGATATTTACCCTTACTAACGCGTACCTTCATAGTGCATTAAGCGGTTTTAATATATCGTGTTTACAGTCACTAGATTTAGCTTTATTATGTCCTCTTAATAGCGGAATGGAATTGTTTGAATATTTACTACATTAATGTTTATATTATTGTCAAAGAAAATAACTTTCTGGGAGACACCTCACACTCATGTCGTCTGGATCACAGAGTACCAACTCTTTGAAGGAGGTGGACAGAGCCAACAAAGCGGCTTACTATGATCGATGTTTTAGTGTGAGTGGTTCATTAAAGTGGAATAAACTACCCCCTGATGTCCATGGTGCTCAAAGCAAAGACACCTTCTCTAAAAAACTAAAAACAACTTTGTTTCGCAGAGCATTACAGAATTGAGCTATCAGCGCCCTTGGAATGATTTTAAATCATTAAACGGCGCTATATAAATTACTTATTATTATTATTATTATAACCACAGTAAGTTAAAAATTTATATACAATTAAAATTTTATTATTATCTATGGAATAGTGAACGGTGCTACTAGTTAAAAGTGAACAAGGCATGCTCATTATTATAACACCTGTTATTATCTATATTTTAAGAACCATAAAATATTTATATCCTACAGTAAAATATTTCGCACGTACTAAGTACCTATAGGTACCCTTATTCGATATAAAAATATTACAGAAAGTAATTTTCCCGTATCGTTTGTAATAAATCATATAAAGGAGTGCGCAGATAAGTATCGGCAGGTACACATCATAGTCAAACTGTGATATGTGAATACAGGTCTGAGCACAGAACACAGAATACACAATGTGGAATGTTGTAAATAAATTGTGTTGCCCATATGGTTGAATCAAAAGTGTCACCACATTCTCCGTCACATTTTAGTGATGAGCAAATGTAAAACCAAGACCGAGACAGGGGTTGTCTCGGTCTTGGTCTTGGACCCCTAGACTTTGTCCTGCAAGTTGTGACTTTTTCAAAAAAGATTATTATCACACATTTTTTTCCAAACCAAACAGATTACAAAGAAAGAAAACAAATTACCTATCTGCAAACAGATTGATAAAGAAACCAAAATACGAAATAAATAAAACGTTACATAAGGATAAAATAAAACAAATATCAAACGTTTCTCATAATTTGTTTTTCTTGTTTAAAATCATTATGCATAGCGTGGACAGCCCTGAAATACTGATGCGCATCAACTTTCATGTACCGCGTGTGGGTACTCGCGATACTAACCAATTTTATTGTGACAATTCCCGCACACTAGCGCATCACAATTCTGCACTGAACAGAATTCAGAGGTTGAGCAATGAATATGCTAGTCATATTGATCTGTTTATAGGCAATATAAATAATCACAGAAATACCCTACGGGTTAAATTCCACTGATCGTGTTTAATTTTATTCTTCATTATTCATACCTGCTTTACCTATATTGTTTATTTGTTCATTTTATACCTACTTTCATTTGTTTTTACTTTATTTTTTGGTTAAATTTTATTTGTATGTATTTTTATATGTATTTTTTATAAGTTTTTCTTTGTATTGATTTCTTCTTGCTTTATTTTCATGGTTTATTGATTGGATATGTTTGTTTTTTTTATATATATACATTATCACACATTATGTACTATATTTTGTATCTCTTGAATTATTCTTGTAAATGGCAAACGCCGTTAATAAAATAAAATAAATAAATAATAAAAAAAAACAAAATATTACATTAAGATTAAATTAAACAAATAAAACGTTAAATAAAGTTAAAAGTTACATTAAGATAAAAAAACAAAACATTGCATTAATATAAAAAAAAACAAATAATTGTTTATAGCATTACGAAAGATGGAAGGAAATTAGAATTGGGCGTTTTCGGATAAATATCAATTGTTTAATTTTTCTTGAATATAGATAGTGAGTTAGACGACGTGACCAAGTGACCAAGACTGGAAGATTCGCAAGACCTTTACCCATCACTACAATATTATATGTAGATATACATCACCAACCCATACAGGTGGTTCCTTTATAATCATGTATTTATTCCCTTTGACATAACTAAGTATTTCTCATAATGCGGGTATTTTTATGGCGGACACTGTACAAGAGAATTTTTATTATACACGCTCAAATTATGTAGATACCCATAGGATAAACTACTTCGAAAGCAACAAAAACTTTCAAATAAGAATTTGATTTTTTTTGTATTTTTTACCAACTGTGTCCTGGCGGTCGGCATTCATGGGATCAATTAATTAAAATACATAAAAATTAAGTTTAATAAACAGTTTGACAAATCAAATATACCTAATTATGTATCTACCTATCTCAATATTCTCAATTATATATCTATTTATTTTCTGAATTAAGAAATTCTTTAGTTTTGTTTTATTTAACAACTAAAATGTTGAAATGTTATAAAAATATAAAAATACTTGGTACCTAATAGTTCTATTGTATTTATTAGATTATCGACGATGTCGATGTGCCTAGCACGAAACGCGTCGATAGTCTAATAAATACAATAGAACTATTACCAATTATAAAGTGACCCCAAGCTCAGGAAACTTTAAATTTGAATTTTTTTATTTTCAAATTGGTAAAAAGGCACATCACTATCATAAAATGGCATTGAAGAGTTATCAAGTTTTCATAATAAAATATTTAAATAAATATATATTGAACAAGCTCATTTCATAAAAATGCTGAAAATTTTCCATGCAAAATTTGAATACCTACTAGTTGGGAGTTTAGTTGGTTTGTTAGGGAGGAGTTTAGCCTTGGTCACAACCCATTCGTTTTAATATACCTACTTTGGATAATGTAGAATATATTATGTTTTAACTCCAGAATAATTCACAGGATGGAACTAGTTTACTAACATTGAACAAAAATAATCACAAAGGTTTGTGGTAGATACGAACCCACAGAAGGTACATTCTATCTAATATGCCTAACGTATAGTAGGTAATTATCGTTTAATATGGGTATATCTTCATATTATCTCTCTCGCATTACGATACTAGTTAGGGTTATAAAACTGTCACATTGCTTTTAGAAAAGGAAATAAATAATATCGTATTGGCGTAGGTACTCCACCATTTCCGGTTCACATTTCTATATAGGTACCTTCCTTCCGTGTCCCTCATTCCTTTAACCGTATTATTTGTCCCCCATTCCTTCAACCGGTATGTATGTATTATTTGCCCCCATCTGTTTTGCGCCCTATCTTCATGTCTTGTCTCTTTTGTGTCCCCGTGCCCTCAAATTATACCTAAAGATGGGCGTAGACTCGCATGGGTTACACCCACTCTGATATAGGTACATATATCTGCCTACATACATACCTAAACACACACAAAATGTCAACCGTGAATACTAAACTGTATTTACCGAATCTAACTGGTTGGTTATTTTCAGTAGGTAGGTATCTACTTCTTGAATTATTGAGGACTTGTATTATCTTTTACTATCTTATTAGGTAGGTAGGTACTCTAAAGTAATCTATGACGCACGCTGTAGGTACCTACTACACTGAAAAAAATTAGTAGTATTTTGTTTCAAAACTGCACGGTTTAGAAAATCAAGAAAAAAATCTTTTACCTTATCCCTTTTGTGATTTTTACTCCTCACTAACCCAAGGGGGATACAGTGGGGAGTAATGATTTTGCAATTTTTAAGAGTATTTTTTTGTGCATATTATCAACTAGTATCATGCTGTGTGCTTTGTACGGAGTGTTCATTTTACTATATCGATTATACACTAAAGTACCTACTCATTCGATTATTTTTAAATTTTGCAAATATGTAGTTATATATAATACTCGCTTAGACTCCATTAGATTTTGAACGATATATGAATAGTGCTTCTCAATTTTTTTAACTGTCAAATATTTCAAATTGCCCCAAGCTCAATTAACATATAATTTGAATTTTTTATTTTCAAATTGGTTAAGCACCGGCTTAGAATAGTGCTTCCACTCTTTTCTATTATTGTTTTCGAGTGTCCCGTAAGAGTCGGGTAATCGAAAATACAACAGGCAACAATAACATCTCATATAGTTCAGCAATGAGGTTCTGCACCACCCATTCTGAATGTAGTGCCTTTTAGGTGAGACGAGACTGGTGTGTGGGTATACACAGATGTGTTGTGCTCCCTTTTATACGGCAATCACACCCACACACCTTTCGCTGGTTAACCCGTTTTGTGGGATATGCCGTGATGGTGGGTATGTAAATTGGTAAAAGGCACATCACTCTCACAAAATGGCATTGAAGAATTATCAAGTTTTTATACCTAATAAAATATTTAACTAAAAAATAATTTAACAAATTCATTTCATGAAAATACTGAAAATTTTCCATACAAAATTTGAATACTTTATAGAATGACTTGTTAGTGAGGAGTTTAGCGTTGGCCACAATCCACTCGTTTTTCTTAGTTAATAGATACGTAGGTAGGTACCTACCTATAATAATATTTTACGTAGTACACAATGATTTGAAAATAAGAACATTGTGAATTTCGTTTTACATCCGAATATCATCAATTTGAAGTTAGTTGTGAAAAGCTACCAATTTGAAAATAAGAAAATTGCGGTGCTGGTGGCACCACTCCGTTTGCTCATCACTGATGTAATTATGTCTTTATATCGCCATTAAAAATACATTTTACCAATATGAAGATACATAGGTGACATATTTAGGTGACATTTTTGTGCTCTCCAAATACAAATATAAAATCCTCTCCAAATTTTTGTATGAGAGAAACAACTTATGATATTTTCAGTACGGATTTGTATATTTTCGATTGTAAAATGTTTTTTTTTTGTATATCTTTTTTGTTTATTTATAATTTAACTATATGAAACTGCTATTTTTTTCTGTACCTATATAGGTAATACTTTTATTTCTCCTAAACACAAGCTTCTAGCTTAAATTAGGAAAGGAAATATTAATATGTTGATAAATGTAACTATGTATTTGTAATCGTATATATTGTATAATGAATAAAAAAATAAAATAAAATAAATTAATGTTTTTGTTGATTTTGAGTCCATATGTAGGTAAGTACTTCATTTTTTTATGTTTGCTTACGTACCTACATATTATATTGTTTTTTTTTTTTTTAATTACTGATTTTTAAATTTACTGTTTTGGTTTATTTTAAGTCCATATAATATATATCTTTTTTATGTTTGCTTACATAGATTGCTTTTTTTTAAATTTATTGTATTACTGTTTAGGTTTTTTTTGCTACGTGTACCTATACCTAATTGTTTTTTTTCTTATTCTATATATTTTCATCATCAATAAGTGTTTTATCTATGTATTTAAAAGGCATTTATGCCGTTTATTAATAAATAAATAAATATGAGATCTTCTTTATTTCAATAAAAATACCTTTTTCAGTCCATCCGATCAAACAAACAAATTCGTGAACATTTTATGTATTTATTTTCTTTTGCGATATAATTGAAAGTAAAGAATCCTTTGTCCATAATATTATGATGCGGGACAGGTATAGGTAGGTAGGTACTTCGCTCAAACTGATGATGGAGGCGAATGAATGGCGAAACTCGTCCTGAATGGATTCCATGACCATCAACCTTATGTCCTTGCGGTGTTTTATAAAAGAATCCAGTCATAAATAAACACAGCCTCACAATATTATGTTGACTCGAGCACATCCTATTTGTTAAAAAGATCATTTTTGTCTGACCATACCTACGCATCATTATTTATTTTTTCATTCAACTTATGTACAACAATGCGCACAATAACGAGTTTATTGCCATGAGTCGGTCTCTTCCAACCGACCTTCGAGACCTCGAGTTTAATCGAAACATATTCCTATCATATATATGTATAAATTGCATAAACTTCTAAGAAATCGTTTAATTCTTGTGTGTTTTAACGGATGCAATAGAAGAGGTAGGTACAGTATCTTGTAAGTATAGTATATGAAAAATGCATAGAGAACAGACTAGGGATGAATTCTAGCAAATCGAATTCTAGTCTTTGAAAATAGTGTGAGTAGAACAGCGTGTCAAATAAAAGTAGAGAACGAATGGGTCTATCTGGGAAGCATGTTTCAGTGGAATGGACGGCTTGATAAGAAGATAGAAACAAGAGTTATGGTAGGAAACAGAATGAATGGAGCACATAGACCAGTCATGAAGAATCGCAACATTACAAAAGGAAGCCAAAGTTGCACTGCATGTGATCTTCGTGTCTTATCATGTAGTAATATTGTTAATCTTCCCTTTTAATCCTTTCCTTAATCCTTTTAATTCATAATCACCATCATTTATGTTGATTAGTTTTATAAAATTTGTATTAGATTTAGGTACTGGTCATTATGTGTGAAATTAAATATATTTTGTAGTTGTGACTGTTTGTAACCGTTAATAAAATAAAAACCATCTCAATCTTGATTGTGTGAATCATAAAATATATAGCAGACAAAGCAGGCAAAGAAGACGATTCTGGAGAGATCATGTTAAGAGGATGACTCCAGAAAGGCTGCCAAAGATTGTAATGCGCGAGAAACCAGAGGGACGCCGACCACCGGGAAGACCATCAAAGAGATGGAGGGAGAGCTGGATATCCTCATCCCAGGACCTGTAAAAACAGATCCTAGATCTACAAAAAGAGGAAGAAGAAGATCAAATATTCGATAAAAAATATTTATTTATTGATGCAATAAATCAAATATTAAGACTAGCAGTTTACAATATTTAGTGACAATATAAGCAATTTTGAACCAGGTGATAGTTCCCACAAGAGAACAAAAAGACGTTTCTGGTGAGATCACGTGGGGAGAGCAAGCTCAGACCGAGTAGTGAGGATATCAGCTGATGAACATCCTACAGTTAGCAGACCTCCAGGAAGACCGCCCAAACGATGGAAGGACAGCTGGACGTCCTCCTCCCAGGAGCAGGTGCCGAGAACTACAGGACATAGTCCTAGCTGACGAAGAAGAACCCGTGTCACATTAAATAGTACACAATCTCAGTATTCTGCACTCAGAACCACCACCTCAACATACATCATAGGAGATATAGATCACACTGAGCTGATCAACCAGTTCCTACTGTCTTGTTAATAAACAAATTGTAGGTACATATATAGGCAAGTAAAATGAAATGGTTATGTGATGGTAACAGCATGCAACGAATGTATAGGTACATACATACATACATTTAATTATATTTGATATCGATCGAATATTTGGTTTGTTTTTAACAATTAAATATACATATTAATACATTTGTGAATAAATTCTCAACTGATAAACCTACCTGACATGGGTTCTTAGAAATATGACAAGTAAAAACATACGACAGACGGATGAAACGTCTTCAACATCAGTTTGTAGCAGTTATGTCAGAGTTGTCATATCTTCCAAACGACATCGCAATAATGATGTCACTGTTCGTAAGAAATTTGGACATCAATATAATCGTAGACACATTCATTACAAGTCATAATATGTACCTAACTCAGTGTAAAGCAAATTCAAGATCAATCACTCCAGTCTTAGTTTGCTGTGGTTTGACATAATAATATCCCACATTGTTGGGTAACCAGTGACAGGTGTGGGGGTGTTCATTGCCTCTTTGAAGGAAGCACGGCACTTACTTGAATTCTCACACACCAGTCTCGTCTCGCCTAAAACGCCACTACAATCAAAATGGGTGGTGATGGACATCCGTATTTTATTTAATTAATTTATTTATTAACAATTTACTAAGATTTTTTCAGAAAAATCGAGCTATTTTACTGATTAAATGAATTTATATAAAATATTGATATTTTTTTAACCAGGGGGGCGAGTCTGGTTCGACCGGCGAAATCAAAACCCTAGTGATTACCCATATCATGGATATAATTATCGTATGGAGTTCTATGACATCTAAAGATATTGTAGAACTCCATATATAATAATTATATCCATGATATGGGTAATCACGAGGGTTTTGATTTCGCCGATTGAATCAGACTTGCCCCCCAGATTGGTACAAAAGAGTGAGCGTAAACGTGTAGGTACTAGGTAGTTTAATTTTTATTTTCTTTTTTTTACGCGTTGGCCGATTTACTAATGATATTTATAACAATAAAGCACTGCAAATAATAACACTCAATTATTTTCATTACCATTATACACTTCATCAAAAGAATTAGCAGATCATTGCGTAAATTATTCATTATTATTGTATCCTAATAAACTATTGATCTGAATATTTTTTTGTGTTCATTTTATTTCGTTAGTAAAATCCTAAATTACGTTTAGCTAAAAATTACCATTGAATGAATTGAATGTAAGGCGGTACGTTGGGTCAGCTAGTTCGATAATAAACCAAACTATCGTGTTGTCCATGTAGGTATTCTGAGTTCGTGAGTTATCCGTATATTTGGGGTATTTGAAGTGGTACCTGATACTGCAGACTGAATGGATCTCCCAACAGCATCCCAATAATCTTCAGGTGGGCAATTAACACCGCAGCTAATTTGTTTCCACAGTTTTTTTGTTTGCATTTTAAATTTATAACACTTATGTAGGGAACCCTCTCCTAATGAATGAGAGAGGTCTAAACCCATCTCTGAATACCTATCGGTAATATGTAGGTATACATTTTAATGCCACCAAACAGTTACTATTAAAAATAAAATTAACAGCCATCTGTGTAATAAATTATTAACTTTTGTTATGCATAATTTGAATAATGGGCTTAGTAAAATGATCTTTTTTTTTCATTCATGTCTATCATTAAAAAAATCCTATAATCCGAGATCCGAAAAAATTCCCATGTCCTTTCCTTACTTTATCAGATACTTAAGAACCCTCTCATACCTAAGTAAGTACCTCAAGGAGAATTTCGGCCATCTCTTCTCTCATGGCCTAAATTACACTACACTACACTTACTCGTTCACAATTCACGCAGCCCGGCTGTGGAACCAATTACCCAATGGTATTAGAGAAACTCTTAGCTTAGTGGTTTTCAAAAAGCTTCTCAAGTCACACTTCTTATCCTCATACCTATAATTCCTTAATCCTTCATAATTTCACATCCCATCCATTTCCTAATTTTGGACAATGTCATTATTATCTTTTTTTAATTGTGATGTTTTTCATATTAAATTTCGTATTTTTTCGTTATTATAATATATCTATTAATATTTGTATTTCTTCATTGTAATATAGGTATGTTAGTTTTTATTTTTAGATTATTTTTTATACTTGCTACTCATGTATTAATTAGTGTGGTTGATTGATAGAAATCGCCTACGGGCAATAAGTCTCCCACATTATGTGAAAAAAAATTGCATAGTAAAAGAATTTTATTTTTATTACTATTATCATAAGGAACTGAGCCTTCTTACAATTTAGGTAGGTAATAGTTTCTTTATCTCTATTGTTTTAATTTTTATATGAAATTCCTTCATTCCGTACTTGTGTGGCATTCTATAGAATGCCACAATTCATGGATGGCAGGTATATTCAAATTTCAATTTTTTTTTTGGTTGGTATGATTTTTTTTTTACTTAAGCAACCGACTAGACACTACCTATATAAATTATAAGTTACTCTTAAAAGATAGTTACCTACCTTGTAAACATTCTGTAAAAATAAAGTTTCTTTATAATCGCAGTGACTCGCGAGAGCGAGTTGCATAACGAATCAAATTTAAATACGATTTATTTATTGTTGTCTTTGTACAGGTCGTCGCACAAGTATCGTGCAAAATATTTGACTTCAGTGATATGAGATACTAAAATTAATGTGATGTGTCGTTAATTTTATTGGTAGGTAGGCAAAAAACACAAAAATGTTTTCTTAATTTCTTTCTGTGATACGTACCTACCTGATAAATAAACAGAGGCAAATTTTTAATTCCCATTAATGTATTATACAGATTAATTTTTATATCATAGGGTCTTATAGGTTATAGGTACACCGCCTCATTTCATACACCTCATCAGAATTCACCGCCTCATTTCATACACCTCATCAGAATTCACCGCCTCAATTCATACACCTCATCAGAATTCACCGCCTCATTTCATACACCTTATCAAAATTCACCGCCTCACTGTACTGTAGCTTTAAAAAAATATAGCAATTTGATAAAGTGAAGTAATAGTTGTCTAGAGAAATATTATTTTAACGGATTTTATTATTTTTTAAAGAATGAATTTGTCCTTGTTTACAACAAGTAGGTACATATACATCCTCATACATTCCCTAAATTAAGCTTTTGCTTGTGCTATAGGTGAACGAAATCGGTCGTGGCAGGATTCGAACTTGCGACCACTGGATTACTAAACCAGCGCGATAACCGCTCTGACAACACCCATCTTGTCATCGACACACAAATATGTAGGTACATAAATTCCTGCCTACTAGATACCTAGGTATATTAAAATATTAAGATTTATTTATTTTGTAAGCGTTGAAGTCTGAACACATTCGGTTTTAATTAATAAATTTAAAGATACTATTATTCAAAAAATATTTAGCCATACGTTAATTGCCTGTCAAAATAATGAATCGTAAAGAGATATATTTGATTTTAAATTTTCTTATGGAATCTATGTATAATGTATAAAAAGTATCTATGTATTTTGTTTCATGTTTTTATTTTTTATTTATGTGCGAATAAATCAAGTAACTTATTTCTCTATATTCTTTAATACCTATTAAATATATTTGGAATTCAATACAGTTATAGGTACCTACTGAAGTATAGTAATGTGCAAACGTAACACATCCTTGGTAATCGTTGATAAAACGTAACACATCCTTGGTAAGCTTTCATAAAACGAAAAACATCCTTGGTAAGCTTTCATAAAACGTAGGTAACACATCCTTGGAAGCATTGATAAACATAAGTAATAAAATTCAATCTATTGCAACTAGCTTCGCGATTCACAAAGACAAACTTTACCAAACTAAATTAAGATATAGCTATTGACAAAATGTTAAATCAGAACATTCAGAAACATGACATGTATTGTTTCAACTTTTAATGGATCCCTACCATATAATATCAGGATTTTAATTATTGCAAAGTCTTCCTGAAAGAACCTACTTCACAAAATAACAGAAGTCTTGCTGAAAGAACCTACTTCACAAAATAACAGAAGTCTTCCTGAAAGAACCTACTTCACAAAATAACAGAAGTCTTGCTGAAAGAACCTACTTCACAAAATAACAGAAGTCTTGCTGAAAGAACCTACTTCACAAAATAACAGAAGTCTTGCTGAAAGAACCTACAAATGCATAAACCAATAAATAGGTGATTTAAATAATGACAGTCGTGCTAATAGTATTTAATTCATAAATAAAATAAAAGAATAAAAGATTCACCCTTAACAAAACAGAATTTAAACTGTTACAATTTTTTTTCGGACCTACATCACAAAATAAAAACAGGGAGACTATATCTGAATAATATTGTTCTAAAATATTGCTAGTAAAGTAGGTATTGTATCTACTTCACAAAACAAAACGATTCATACCTCACATAATAACAATAGGTTCATGTATTCAAACTATTCCAGAGTCTTGGTGAAAATACTTCACCAAAATACCCACTTCAAATAACTAGGTATTCCTAAGTCTCGCTAAAGTTATTTCACGTAACAAAAAAAAACGTTTGATTATATACATATGTACCTTCTTAAATCTCAAGGCCTTCGTTAACGTCTATGACCTTGGGTAAGCGGGATGTACACAAATAGCACACTTATCAACGTTTAATGAATGAAAAACGAAGAAATACTGTACATCACCAAATCTGTACAATATTTCTTCGTTTTTCCTCATAAGGTTTGATTTTTTTTATTTATATACAATAAACAATTATACAAGGAATATATTTTTTAATTGCATATACCAACGCAAACATTGGATTTTTTCCCCGTCGGGAAACAAATGATATTTAATAAAGGCATAATTGGTGAACGTTGCACAAGCGCATAAAGTGATCACGTAAACCAGCCGATGACAGATCGTAAGCCATGTAGGTGCCTGAGTTCCTGGTTCTTCTATAACATCCCAATTTCGTCTCTATTGAGATGTTATTGTCAGTAAAAATATGATTATAAAAGGGTTATATAAAAACTATTTTTATATACACGAAAAGTATTAAACAAATTCAATTTAAAGAAAAAAGCTCACGCAATAGATAAATTACGTAAAAATAATCTGTTATTTATTTCAAAGACGTATCTTTCGAGAGTACTGGGTAAAAGCATTTCAAAATTCATTATTGGTTTCTGTGCGGGCGTCCTGGGTTCGATTCCCAGCAGAGGAGAAATTTATTTAAATTTATTTCTCACGCAAATATTGCTTCTCTGGGCTGGAAACACTGGTTAGTTGGAATAAATTGCCATATGGCAATAAACTCGCCACTTGCGCAGGGTGCAAGGAAGTGTTCATTATTATTATTATTATTATTACTATTTATTGCGCTTTTCTGTAATTGAACTGATCCCTTTATTATGTTTGTATTGTTACTTATTGTATGTGTAGTCTGTTGAAAAGCCAAATAAATAAAAATAAATAGAATAAAATAAATTTATTATGAAACCATTCCAGACTTGCGGAGTTGTACTTCATAAAACAAAGCGTTTCGTACTCCACGTAACATTGTGGCTCTAATAGATGCCAGCCAGGTATGTTTGTATTAATATTTGGGTGTGCGATGTCAGAGATGGAAAGAGATAGATGTATTTATATGTAGGTATGCGAGCATGACAGAGATAGAACCCTACCAAAGCAAGGCAGGCTATAGCAAAGCGTTGCCGCTTCGCACCTTTCTCATTCCTAAATGGTTATTATTACACCTTTATAGTTAGATTAGGATCACAATATATTATATCTCACTGTGTCTGCCTATGTTGATAGCCCACTATGAAATTATGAACAATGATACTAACTTAGTTGATATCGTTTACGATGAAACTGAGCTGAAACAAAATTATGTATAATTCATCCATACCATCAAGTCATAACTATCAAACAATGTGGGGTAACCAGCCATAGGATACATATATGGCGCTATAACACAATATGTAATGCAACTCGCTCACGCGAGTCGCAACAATATCTACATACTAATCTAAACAATTGGACTCGCACCCAAGTGTCCGACGCGACCAAGTATTAATGGATTACCTAGTCTTTTCAAATTTAATTAATCAAATACCAAACCTGCCACAGTACCTACCTAACTCAAAAATAAATTCACTTATTTATCCAATTATGGATTTCCATTCCGATCTGTTGAACGTACAACCATATCCATCCCCAGTCATAACAAAGAATTTATCAGCTCTTCGTTCGAAGTACAACCGGCCAGATTATGGAACAGTTTTGAGTCCGAATATTGCGTCGTATAACTTACTTTGCATTTCCAAAAAAAATAAAATTAAAGAAGGAATATTTATTTATCCCTGAACACCTGATCTTGATTTCCTCTCCTTGTCCTTAACCTATTTTTTTGCTATGAAGTATTTTCTTTTTTTTTGTTTTAATTGTATCTTAGTGTCATATAGGTATATTTTCTTTGTTTTTTTATTTGTTGTTGTACCATACACAATATCGTCATACTTAAGCCCGCCAATGTACAACATATTTGTTCATATTATGAACAGAAAGATAAATAAATAAATATAATACCAAGACACCACAAAATAGAACACAAAAAAATACTGTCTTCTATTTTATCTGTCAATTTAACTTTGATAACATAATAGCTTTAATTTTTACCCGAAAGACCTCTGCGTTAATACTCCACAAAGCTAGTAGCCGTTGGGTCTGTCCAGTTTTAGCCCAAAATATACTCACCTAGATTATGTGTAGGTACATATACCTACATAATATATTGATGTTGTATGTGTGTGTATGTAAGTTAGGTTATAGCCGCGTATTTTTTTGTCTACCGGCACTTTAAAGAGAAAACACCGTCCGGCTAATTTAATATGTTTGGAAATGATTAGATAGTTATTTTCTATGGCGAGTGGTTACCCGCTTCATAACTTTAATCATTAGTTATGTATCATCTATAGATGCTAAATAATATACATACATATAGGTATGTACCTACCACAGACCAACAATCTTATAGACATGACTCACACTTGATCCATGACAAAAGCAAAATTTCTTGGCAATCAATATATTGTAAGTATTTGAATATTTCACAGATTGTTCTGAATGAAAATTGAAACAATAGGTACTAACTCTAAAACAATATAATAAAGTACATGTTTTTAACAAAGGGATTCAAATTTCCAAAGCAAAAACATTTAATGCTCGTATATAAATCGTGGAAATGTCATATTTATTCATTTACGATTTTTTTTGCTGAAGATAGAATGAAATAAAAAAATTAATAAGATTAAAATAACAAAATAATATCACTAGTGTATTATGAAATGAATATACTTATGTAGTTTAAAGTGACAGTTTTGGTAAACACATTTATATGTTTTGGATGACTATAATGTTGCCACATGGGGAAAATGATTGAGGAACGCCTGACGAAGAAAATATACATTGCGGACAGGAATAAAAATGAGATGTCGGGGCCGCCCAAGAAAGAGATGGCACGACCATGTGAAAGGTATTTCGAAAGACGTAGGTAAAATGTTAGAAGCGTGAACTACAGACGAACGTGAATAAGGCGATGTATGAATGTTGTCGAGGCGATGAATGTGTGTCAAGATAGAAATATGTGACGTTCGGTTCTCTCTGCCTATGATTATAATGTTAATTAAAATTTTAATTCTTTCCGAATTATATTCATTGAATGTGTTTGGAATACCACGGTTCTATCTAACTTGTATGTACCAATACACATGGCCTAAAGTCGTAGTTTATGTCAGGTCTGTATATTCTTTACTCTGTGGTACCTACCTATTTATCTACAGACAGAAATATTATAAGTTACACATGATTAGATCAATCCATTTGAGCATTGATTCCATTATACATTATCAATTAGAATATTTCGTTAAAATCGGAGTAGGTAAAAAGAAAAGAAATAATGCTTTTCTCAAAAAAAAATATAGGTTTGTTTTTTTTATTTATTTATTAATTTATTTATTTAACACATTTTGTTCCAACATGTAACACATTGCAGTAATGGCGGACTTATTGCCTGGAGACAATTTCTTTCAGTCAGCCATTATTATTAATTAACAGTTAAACATAATTAGGTATTTGTATGTTTATTTGTGAATTTATTTATTTATTAATTTATTCAATGAATCGTTTTAATTTATTAATTTATTTTATTATCTATTTATTTTTTTATTTATTTATTTGTTTAATATTTATTTATTAATAAAAAAAATAATTAATTTTTATATATTTACTTATTTATTTGTTTATTTATTTATTTACGTCATCGATTGCCTTTTGCATACCTACATAAATAACACGTATTGAAATAAAAATTTATAGAAAAATAAAATAATCATATACTTACATAAGTAGGTACCTACATAGGAAAAAGGAAAAAACATGACAATTTTTCCCAGTAAATTGTAAAAACAGTGTGTCAGTGCAAGCTCTCTCGTAGATTCAATTTACTCAAGGTACGATACTATACAATTTAACAATCAGATTAAAATAAAATTATGTTACTAAGTGTAATTTTTTTTTTTCATTTCGATATTTATAAGTTTAGGTTATTTTTAAAGTAAATCGTTTGTTGCGAGTTATTCCCTTTTTAGGTGGAAGTTATTGCATAATTCCTTGGGATAGTGAGGAGTTAAATAGATTTCCACTCTTTTAAAACAATAACATTAGAATTAGGTATTAATTATGAATTTATTATGTCATGTTAGTTACTGCTTTAAACATAACAAAGTAGGTATACCTATATAAACTAAGAAAACGTTAAATTTCTATCAAACATCGTATAATTATTATTGGTAATTTTTATCTGAAAAGTAGGCGTCTGTTATCTATACCTACACACCTATGTCCAATACTAATCAAGCTTGATTCTTTACCATAAAAATAATTATCAACAATTTTTTAAAGTTTAATTAAAATATGATATAATTACCTAACATTTATTATAATTGACTTGTATCCAAATTTCAGACGGCGTTAGCTTAAAAACATTTTGGTAGATACAGGGCCGTATCAACAGCTTTTTGCGCCCGGTGCACTGAATTTAAAAAGTGACCCCTTATTATTGAAATAGCACCCACTGTGCGATGCAGTTCACAATGTAAACTCCAAAATTGTATAGGTACCTCATATGAAAAGAGATTCTTTAATATTTCTACAAATTTTATAACAATTTATAGGACGATAAAAAAAAAACACCCAATGAACTTATACAATGTAATAATTTATTGGAAAACAATGAATTTAGCTTTTTAAAAATCATTTTTAAACTAAATTCAATTTTCTATGACATTTTTTCATTATTTATAACATTTTCCTTTACCACGGTCACTCAGACAATAAAACAGACTACACTTTCAATATGATAATGTCGATATATTTTCACAATCACGGGCATTGTTCAAGAGTGCTTTAAGAACGTGCCAATTTTGATAACATAATATATACTAGTTACCGCTTTGAATGTTTCTTGTTATATTAATGTTTGTTTGTTTTTTTTTCTCTCATTTTTATTAATTATGTATTCTTTTTGTAAAAATGCTGAATGTATGACTGAGTGAAAATTATGTACGTGCGTTCATGTATGGGGTGTGGATGATAATTCAACCGTCCAATCATTCCATACATTATATATATGTTCATAAATGCATGAAACCAGTGGGCTTCTAGCCTGTTTTTCATGCTTATATAAATAAATAAATAAAATAAATAAATAAATAAATTTTAATTTATTCTAATAATATTTTTATTTATTTTGATTATATCCTTACTTGTATTTATAATATTTTTCTTTATGTTTTACGTTGTAATGTGTGTGCTTGTATATTATGATTGTCATCTGTGGACAAATGTAATTGGTCTGTTTTTTATTTATTTTATATTGTATTCCTTTTGTATTTTTATACCTGGAGAGCACTAAATAGATTGAGAACTGGGGTGTCGCGCTGCAATAGTAACCTCTAAAAATGGGACTACAAGGAGGACGATACCTGCGAGTGCGGGGACATACAGGACCAGCAACACCTTATGATATGTCCGAAAGTCGGAGAGACATGCGCTCGGGAGGACCTAATTGCCGCAAATGACAGGGCCGTACATGTGGCCAACTACTGGAAGTTCTTTATTTGATGACACCGGACACGGAATGTAAGTAAGTATTTTTATACCCCTTAAATAAATAAATTATTGGATGTTTTAAACCGACGTCCAAAAACGGAGAGATTAAACGTTCAGCGATTTCTAAGGTAAGATTTCTAAGAAATAAGGTATTTTATAGAAAAATACCTTCTTTATTTTTAAATTAGAAAGAAGGTATTTATCGAGTGGTCCCATTTCAATGTGGTCAAGATCTGATCATGGATTCTATGAGAAAATCATTAATCTCTTCTATTTTCACTTCAGAGACCGTAATTCTTACCATATTATCCGATTTTACACATTTTTCCAATAGAAAGGAAGTGCATCAAGTGATCACACATATAAGTATCATTGAGTTCTGATGATGGGACTCGGGAGAAAAAATCATAGATCTCTTCAATTTATAAAAGCGTATGCAATATGTATAACACGTATTATTGTATAGGCAAATTGCACGAAAGATATTATTACCTACTACATAATACACCATTCATCACTCCATGTCCCTCATTTCCCGAACCCAGAGAACCGAACGCCATCTTAATACATTCATTTTGACGTCGTTTTGTTTATGTAATATATTCGATTATGTTTTCTTTTCTTCAGCGCTCCCAAATTTTTTCGCGCTTGGCTCAGTTGCTCCATTTGAACACATAATAGATCCAGACCTGTGTAGGCATATATGTATCTAATCATGTTTAATTAACAATATACAGCCACTATGAAATTACTCATATTTTAATTGATATTAGTGAATCCGAGTCACGACTTATCTCTACCTCCTCATTCCTAACTCTGTACCCTCTACTTAGTGATACAACCGCTGTATTATCTATTAAATATACAAAATAGATTGCCTTCGTAATAGTAGGTATGACTGTAATACATACAATACTTATGTCGGTACTTATTTATTCTTAAAACAATATTAATTTAGTGTTGAGCAAAATCAGTCTTGGTCTTGCAATCTGCTATATATCCCCTTGGGGTAGTGAGGAGTAAAAATTAAATAATTTTCTGTAGGTACACAGAATTGTATAACTGTGTATTTACTAGGTATATGTTTTTGTAAAAATTGTGAACATGTGTTGTATTATCAGGATTAAAAAATCATGTTTTATGATCATTTTAGTGATAATTCTGAGACTAACCTACACCTATGGGACCAGGGGCGTGCCTAGAACCTTCGGACTGCGCAAACCCTGAAAGAAAATCAGGAAATTTCGAAAAATTGTTATTTTTAGCATCGTTGTTCATTCCAGTGACCATGAAAAATATTTTTAAATCACTTGCCAAAATAATATTTACGTTTGTGGTCCTGTAAAGCTTCATATCTACATACGGTTCAATTTGTAATCTCGTTGTATTGTTGCAATAAACCATACCATACTATCACGCCAGACACCTCTCACGTCCATGCATCTTCTCATACACGCTCTTCTGTTTTTCTTACTTCTAACGTCTCCATCTTTCAAAATTCTATTTATGTGATCGTGCCGATTTTTCCTTGACCGACCTCTACTTTAGGGCATTTATTTTCATCTTACCATATCTCTCATACAATAAAACAAAAAAATACATAAGAAGGTACTTGAATTTCTTAGCAAAATATTCATAGGCAAGTCTAGATTTTCGGCTTCTATAAGCAATCCCGCTACTGCAATGGAAGTATCCATCCTTAATTCCTCCAAGAAAAAAAACATTCTACTCTCAGTAAAGTTTACATAATAATACGAAGAAAATGATGTACCCTTAATGACGATGATAAATATAAGAAGGATTCAGAGTGGTGAAATGATTGTAATGTCAATAAGATTTGGTGGTTTCTGCAGATAATGACACACCACAAGACAACTGTTACAGTAAGATCCTGGGAACACGACTCTCTGAAACAGACTGCCGAGGGAAATAACGGACTCCTCCCATCGGGACTGCCATACAATTTGCGGTCACAAATGTGCCTTAGCGCGAACGACGCGTAACATTCCAAATTGTGACATCTGATTTGATCTCAATTCCGTTCGACTTATCACAAAAATTTTAAGATTGTTTATGGCGACCGTTTTTCGGTGCAATTATCCCAAACGTAACACGATTTTTCATCGAATATTTTTTTAATTGCATATACGCAAACATTGGATTTTTTTCCCTTTCGGAGTCAAATGATATTTTTACTAACCAACTTTTTAACATCTCAATAGAGACGAAGTTGGAATACTGTAGAAGAACCAGGAACTCGAGGCACCTACAGGGCTTACGACCTGTCATCAGCTGGCTTACGTGATCACAATATGTGCTTGCGCAACTTTGCTGTGTACCTGTCGGTGGTTACCCCAATTTGTGGGATAGGTATGCCGTGATTTTTAATTAAAATTTATATTAACTAGGTAGGTAGGTACTTTCGGGCAACTAACATGTAGGTACTATGTCAAATATCAATTTAACACACACCCAATAACAAGTTGCCACATTATGGAGACTTACGATATTAATCGTCTCACAGAACCAGTTGAAAACTGTGTCTACACCGGGAATCGTGCCATGGGGCGTGCATTTACCTTTTGGACTACGCAAACCCTGAAAAAAATTGGGAAATGTTATGTTTTTTAGCATCGTTGTTCATTCTGGTGCCAAAATAATAATTACATAATATGAATCTGTAAAGCATTGTATCTACAAACGGTTTAATTTTTGTTTTGAAGTAAGGTTGCAATCAAAATATTATTAGGTCTTGAATTTCTTTTATAGGCAAGCCAAGATTTGCAAATCCGCTACTGATCGTACCCGGACCCTTGTATCAGCTGTCAGATACACAACCAACTGAGTCACAATGGATGGATGGCCGTGATGGTATGGATGGATTATTTATTTGGAGTGTCCTTATTTATCGACATCTAACTATTGTTTGTAGTGAATTTATTTTAAATAATAAATAAATTTGGAATGGTAAAATAAAACCAAAGTTTTCAGTTCTACTAATTTAATGACACTGACTAGTTTCGGTCATCCAGTGACCATTTTCAAAGTGTACTTTGAAACACTTTGAAAATGGTCACTGGATGACCGAAGCTAGTCAGTGTCATTAAATTAGTAGAACTGAAAACTTTGGTTTTATTTTACCATTCCAAATTTATTTATTATTTGAAATGGAGTTCTACCAAGAATTGTCCGTAGAAAAGTTAAAAAAAGAATTTATTTTACTTTCATCATCTCACACCTATACAAACAAAACCTTAATTAAACACTGTTATTATAATAAAATGCATTGTATGAAGGTATTTGATGAAAAAAATATAAATTTGATATAATATAAAAGTTTGATCATATAATAATATGCGTTATAATGGTTGTTGAATAAACGACTCGTGTCACGCACGGGTCGGCCTGGCACGGACACGATGCACTACAATATTCGTTATTTTCTGGGTTCTCTCTCATTTTTACTTACCTACTGTTTTTATGCGTAAAAAATCAACACGAGAGATGATATTTAACAATCTTTACAATAAACTGAATCGTTTCTCAGTTTTTTTATCGTGTTCCCAGAAAATTATTGTACTACGGGAACTTATTTATCTATTTGATTAATTAATATATTTATTATTAATCATCTGTATGTATTAGCTGTAAGTTGAATTTGATTTACAATTTATTAAATGATTTTGTTATTATGTGTCAGTAAAATGTATGTAATATGTAAAATGTAGATATGTTATTTGCTCCTGTCACAAGCACAAGTTTTTAAATTTTATTAGGACAGTGCCTATTGGAAAAAAAAACTGTAATAATTTAAATGTTTGTATTATGTGTCTGTTTATATTATGTATACTTAAAAAAAATTTAGATCACTGGACAAAGTCTGTCCCGAAGCAATTACATACCTGTAAAGTGTGTGTAGTTAAAACATTTTAACAGAAAAAATAACAACCATAACAATAAAAAATGACAACAAAACAGAAAAAATAACAAACATAACAATAAAAAATGACAACAAAACAGAAAAAAATAACAACCATAACAATAAAAAATGACAAAACAGAAAAAAATAACAACCATACCAAAAAAAAAATTCACGAAAAAAATTACAACAAAAAAGATATAAATATAAAAATCCAATAATAAAAAAATAGCAACCATCACATTCAAAAATAACCACAAAAGATACAATTTGCAGAACAAAGACATAACTTAAATTATTATTGTTGAAGCATTATGTACCCACATACATATACAAGTATTCTTATAAATTTAATCGATTGATTTAACTGGATATGCAGAAAAGTACTTTTAACAATTAATCATGTGATAATACTGTCAAACTCTATATACAGTAATTTTTGTGTAATTCAAATAAAGAAAATAAACCCAATTTTTTATGCACTTGGGTTTATATTATTTTCACATGACAAACGTTTCGCTCGTCAATGACATATTTAGAATAAATCTGTTGTTTTAGCCTATACAGGGAAAACGATCGTTAAGGAAAAAAATGAAAAACATAAAAATTCAAAAACCATAATTCCTTATTTAAAATCGAAAATATTTATTTATTTAACATTTTGTACATAATATAAACAAATATAAAGCACGCACACTGGCGCTCTTATTGGCATTAGGTAATTTCTTTCAACTAACCAGATTAAAGAGTGACAGAATTATATATGTACATCAACAAAAAAATTAAAGCTAAAATGCATACATACATACATAGGTACATACCATCACGCCATATCCCTTACGGGGTAAGCAGAGAGAACCGAGCGCCATACTCCTATATTTTTGCATAGATTCCTAGCTTCCTTTACATCCATACATCGTCTCATACATGCTCGTCGATTATTCAAGCTTCTAATATTTCCTTCATTCAAAATATCATTCACATGGTCATGCCATCCCTTTCTGGGGCGGCCCCTACTATTCACTCCATCTCTTACACCCATGTTTATTTTTTTGGTCAGTCGTTCATCATTCATTCTTTCTATATGTCCAAACCACCTCAAAGCATTCACTTTCATTTTACATATAATATCCTTCTTTATCTTGCATTCTCTCCTTATGTCCTCATTTTTTATTCTATCATATATCGTTCTATTACATACTCTTCTTAGTGATCTCATTTCCACAGCATTTATTCTACTTTCATGCGTCTTTTGCCACGTCCATGTTTCACTGGCATACATCAAAGTGGGCACTACAATTGCATTATGTACGGCAATTTTGGCTTCCTTTGAGATGCTTGGATCGGACATTACTGGTCTGAGAGCTCCGTTTATTCTGTTACCTGCCATAAATCTTCTTTCAATGTCTTTATCAGGTCTTCCATTCCTTCCAAACATACTCCCCAAGTACAAATATTCCTCTACTTGTTCTAGCCATTCGTTCTCTACTTTTATTCTACACGGAGTTATACTTTCAGTTTTATCGAATACCAATATCTTAAAAGCTAAAATGAATAAAATATAAATAAAGCTAAAATGAACAAAGAAAATATACATAACACCTAGATGAAGAATAAAAAACAATTAAAAACAAATAATAAAATCATAGCAAAATGAAAGGATTGGGAAATAAGAAGAAGAGAAAATCGAGATCAAGTGTTTTGGGATAAATATTCCTTCTTTAGTAAATATTACGTAGCAAAGGGAAGGAAGGAAAAGGAAAGGGATTAGGTATGATAAAGATTGTTTTTTTAAGAACTATAATTTTCGAAAAAATATTTTTTTCACAGTAAGTTGTCAAACACAAATCTTCTCTCATTTGCGACATTATCATTTCAGAGAAAAGTTTTCATTTTTCAATTAATTAAATAATTTGAATTTTAACGGCTGATATGAGTTACGTCAAATTTAGACAGAACTGTATTAAACAAAAATTTAACCATAGATAAGTTTGTAATGACAGTTGATAATAAGCAGTTATAGAAAAGTAATAAAAATGAATACAATTATTATTATTTCACAAGACAGGTGCAAATAACAAAACTAGTGTCAATTTAATACCAGTGGATAATTGTACTAATGTCCACTGTACAGTTGGTTTGTATCATCAGGGTCATACGAAAATTATTTAATACCAGAGTAAATATTCAAATCGGTGACCTTGATTTTTTATTGATAGTTTGTTTATCATACAAGGATAATTTAATATAATTTAGTTGTGCCATAAATACCATATTGTAAATTCTATTATTTATTTAGTGAAAATATTTTGTAAAATCGTCAGCTTCTGACCCTAAGAAAGCGTCGGTAACATTTATTAATTTTTATTGTGTTGTTTTCATTATATAGATAAACAATTTCCTATAAGATATTACCGTTTCTATGTTGTTTTCAATCGTTATAGACAAAGAGCCAAAGTCGTCATAGAACATAGCCAAATTTACGTCATAGTATAAAGGCTGTTTTTTTCTGTAAAAGGATACCAACAGAGCAGGTAACAACGATTGGATAACTATGAACCTTGAGTAGTGGTGGCTTTAGGAGATAATAGCCTTCGTGGAAAAGTAGATACGAGCAACTTCACTATGTATTATGAGAAAATCATAGGAATGTCATGTTTTTTTTCTTGTACGGTTGACATGTAGTTATATTTAAATTCTAAATATACAAATTCGTTGGCCTTCGTGGCTCAGTTGGTTGGATATCTGACTGCTGGGCTAAGGTTCTCGGATTCAATTCCCGATTGAGACACATTTTCTCAATAGTGTTTTCAGTCTGGATATGTGAGACAATAAATCGGTAGGTACCTACCTATCACAAGTCTCCAAATATGGCTACTTGGGTGCGTGTTAAATTAATATTTGACAGAGGACCTAACTGTAAGTTGCCCGAGTAGCAATTTCAAAATAAAATAAATTGCCTACTTTTGTCATTTATAAAAGATTTCTCACAATTGAATAAAAAACTATTGATAAAATAAAACAGTGTGACGTATACAATTATTGAAAATTATTGAATATGTTCCAGTTTAACGTTCTATTCTTTCGGAGGAATTTAAGTCCCAAGTCGAAATCAAAATCATAAGTCCCAATTCGAGCCAGAACAACCAACAACCTGGCAACTCCTGTCTACATTTAAGGTCCGCAAAAAATCATATCTAGACCACACAATGAGGGGAGAAAAATACCACTTGCTTCAATTAAAACTGGGCAAGATAGAAGGTCGCCCAGGGGCTGGAAGGAGATAGATGTCCTGGCTGCGTGATATCAGTGAATGGACGGGCTTCAGAACTGTGGGGCAGATATTCCGGACAGCACAGGACAAAGAGGGTTTCGCCAGAGTGATCGCCAACGTCGGGGGTTCCTGACAGGGCACCAGAAGAAGACTAACATTATAAAAAATGAGTATGAAGGATTAACATGAAGCTTTACGGCGCTTGGATTAGTTGGATGAGGTTACCTCATGGCAGTAAACCAACCTTTTTTTTCTTGTGTATTAATAAAAAAAAGTTAAATACACACATAGAACACACCCCATTTTTTTAAATAAACGCCCCCACTAAATATATCTTAGGAACAGTACCCCTCTTAAGATGATCTGACATGACAATATTTACGTGACTTTCATCATTCTTATGCTTAAAGTTTTCAATGTTTGTACCTATATTTTTTTAAACTTGTAAGTGCAACTATTTGATTGAGCGCTCTACATTGAATGTAAACCCTAGATAGTCCTTTCCTCCTTACTGAGACTCGCATCTCAGTCATCACGCAAAGGCCATCACAGATCCCATCGTAATCGATTTTGGATTATTATGAAAATATTTATTTTATCAATTAATTATGAATAGGGCACGAAATCGAATGGTTTTCTTACAAAGCAGGTGGAATATAATTATTTAATACAAAAGCCTTAAGGCAACACTTATGGTTAAGGCAACGATGATAAGCATTTTATGAAACCATTTTTAGTATGGCTACGTAAGGGACACCAGCTATTACGAATTGTGTCCATTATAGTCCACCGAAGAAGCGCACTACGTAGCGTTGGGGAAATAGAAAAAAGATGGAGACTCAGAAATTGGAAGATCGTTTCACAGTCGGCCATCTCCTTCCAAATATAGAAGTCCAAATATCCTTCCATCTCTTGAGTGGTCTTCCGGGTAGCGTATTTACCTTTCCGTGTTGATTAGGAGGCAAGTACTGCCTCGAATTAGGCACTAGTTCGTTGCGCTAATGCACTTAAAAACTCGTGTTGAATTCAAGGCACGTGTCCTCCAAATGCACACGGTTTAACAACGCAATCTGTTCCTGTTAATACGGGTTCAATTCAATAAGGCACGCGTCTTTCAATCGTACACAGGTTAATAAATTTTGGCATGCGTATTGCGTTACAAGGCTTCGTTAGGAGGCATTTTTTAAGAAGCGACTGGTTCGTTTATATTGAAGATTTACTGTGAACGGGTGTTGAGATTGAGTAAAACGAGTGACTCTATTGTGAATGGGTGGTAGAGGGACCAGGGATGCAAGTTCTTCTGAGTTTCAAAGCATCTTCCGAGCATTTCATTTTACCTATACGAAAATTACGAGCATTTCATTTAATACCTACGAAATAGCCTTATCCATCTATTTCATTCTTATTCATTACTTAATCAAAGGTTTATAAAGACTTGTTGGTTTATTTACTTTGATTTTTATTAATTGATTTATTTATAAAAAAAAATAAACTCAAATATAGGTAGAAATTGTTTTGAAGCAGGTAGTCATTGACTATTTATAGAACAATTATTATTGTTTTTTTTTTGTTTATTTTTACACTTATTTCACAAAACTAGTAGGTAACTTTAGGTAATTATAAATGTTTCATTACAAATTTTATACATAATTTAAATATCAATCCTAAAAATAGTCAGTGGTGTCGTATGGATGATTCCACTCCACTGGCCCTACATAGGTAAATATGTATTTTTTCTGTTTTATTGTATTATTCAAATTGAATTTGAATTGATTATTTATTAAGTATACCGCCTCAGCAGTTGGTAAGCCGTTTGGCTTCTGTGCGGGCGTCCTGGGTTATATGCCCAGCACAGGAGAAATTTATTAAAATTCATTTCTCACGCAGATATTGCTTTTCTGAGCTGGAAACACTGGTTAGTTGGAAGAAATTACAATATGGCAATAAACTCGTCACTTGCGCAGTGTGCAAGGAAGTGGTTATTTATTTATATATTTTCATTTTATAATGTAGGTGCACAATTGATATAGTATAATGTATTCAACCTCACTTCCTATAAGAGATGTATCGAGGTTAAATAAAGTCCATAACTGACATAAAATTAATACCTATACAAAACAATCTGTTATTATTTTTATTAAATAGATTGTAACTAAGTATATTTATTTATAAAATTTTATAGAGAATAATGTTTATAATGTATATCACCTCACTTCCTAGGATAAAGCCGTATCGAGGTTATATAAATAAAGTCACATTAATGACATTCATTCATTCATTCATTCATACCATCACGGCATATCCCACAATGTGGGGTAACCAGCGAAAGGTGTGCGGGTGTGCATTGCCTTATAAAAGGGAGCACAACACATCTGTGTATACCCATACACCAGTCTCGTCTCACCTAAAAAAGCACTACATTCAGAATGTGTAATATACTTACAATATGTTATTATTATTAAATATATTGTAACTTTATTTATTTATTTACTATTGAAGTACTTAGGTGTACAAATAACATACCTACATACATACAGTATGAAATAAACAAAAAATCATACCAATTACAATATTGATATTAGTAACTACTGTGAGCTAGTATGAAAAATTACCTAAGGTATGAGAGCTAAGCTAAACTAACTACACTAAGCTTTTGTACTACGTGTAGTTAATTGTAAAATTACTTTGACTTCTCTAATTATAACTACTGCCCGCTAACTTGTAGAATCATATATTTATTAAGAAAATAGCTGTGAGGCACCGGCTTAGAATAGTGCTTCCACTCTTTTCTATTATTGTTTTCGAGTGTCCCGTAAGAGCCGGGTAATCGAAAATACAACAGGCAACAATAACATCTCACATAGTTCAGCAATGAGGTTCACCACCCATTCTGAATATAGTGCCTTTTTAGGTGAGACGAGACTGGTGTGTGGGTATACACAGATATGTTGTGCTCCCTTTTATAAGGCAATGCACACCCGCACACCTTTCGCTGGTTACCCCACATTGTGGGATATGCCGTGATGGTATGAATGAAGTATGAATGATTAAGAAAATAGATAAAAATATATAATTTGTTCTTTATGATGAGGTATAAGTATGTATGTATGTATGTATGTTATGTTTGTTGGCGAATAGAAAATGTGTTTGAAGATAAGATAAGAAAGGGATGGGGCGAAGAGTGGGCCCTCGGGGTAAAGAGTCCCTATAGTCCTGTGGAACATCAGTAACATGCAAAGTGTTACCCAAATGGTTGTTTAGTCGGGCACCCAATATGGTAGAGCAGGTGGAACATAATATTTTGATGCCAAACGGAGGGTCAACCAAATAAATAATACATTTATAAACTAATAATTATTATTTTGAACATAACATAAAATGGCATCACATCAAGTGCGTTATGACGGGCAGTGACGAGAAAAAAAATATGCTTAATAAATTTAGAAATGTATATGTATTTTATTTTATTTAATTTTATTTTTAATTAACACAAACAACATTAGATAATTTGATTACATGGATTAATAATATATATGATACATCAATTGCATATCTAAATCTAATGTCAATTACATTTTTGTTTGTGTGTGTAGTGTAAGTAGTTAATTATTTATTTATTTAATAATTATTCCGCTTATGTAAGAGAGAGGGTGTGTATATGTATGTGTGTGTGTGAGGGTGTGTGTGTGTGTGTGTGTGTGTGAGGGTGTGTGTGTGTGTGTGTGAGGGTGTGTGTGTGTGTGTGTGTGTGTATCTATTTGGGATATTTTCCGTCGATATTCGTTTGGGGAGTCGTAAAAAATGTCCAAGTTTAAACCTACAGTAAATATTATAATGGTAATATAATTTTAAAAAAGTTGAATTTGATATAATCGAACAAAAAGTATGTTTATGTAGGTATGTTTCATCATGCTCTTGATTTTTTTAAATACCTAAATTCTTTAAAATAAATCTTTTATATATGATGAAATTCCTGACGTAAGTCTTGAAAGATTGTAAATCTAGATTTTTCTACCTATTTTACTTACTCAATTTGTTATGATTTGAGTTCTGTATAATTATTATATTTATTTCTTCTCGCTTATTTTATTGTAAATTTATTTATTGTTACTTACTCTATCAACATAGTTTAGTTAATTTTATTTGTTAAGACTTTTTCTAAGTACCAAGCATTACATAAATTTGTAATAGTGTTAATTCGTAATTGGAATACATTTATATCTTAAAGATTATGTGAACAATGTTATGTAATACATTCTATGAATTCACCAACAGATAAAAATAACAAATAAATAAAATTACTATCACAAATAATAATTTATTACTTAATGTAAACTTTCAGAGTCTCCCTCTCGTCTCAAATAGAATTAATCGTATCGTTAAAGGAGCGATCATTTAAAAATGAGGCGTTGTTTAATAGTATTTAATTTATTTTTTGTTCAAATTTGTAATAATAATTGTGCTGGTTTCAGTTTTAACACCTTTAGTGTCGGCGGCAACACGCCCCAAAATAAATACACGGTGGTTAAAGTGTTAGATGACATATGTGTATTAAACTAACTAAAAACATATTTATATGGGTTTATTGTCATATGGAAATTTCTTCCAACTAACCAACGTTACCACCCCACATAATAAGAATTCAAATAAATTTTTCCTCTGCTGGGTTTCGAACCCAGGACGCTCGCACAGAAGTCAATTGCTTTACCAACTGTAACACGACGGTCGGGAATGACATGCAGTTTAACTTTTTTATTAGATTTAATTTAATTAATAATCATAATAATGATTAAAAACTGTTATTGTGACGAACAACGTGACGGACTCATTGCCCTCAGGCAATTTCTACCAGTCAACAACCATTAATTACGTTTTAATTGTTTATCTTGCTAGCGATTTTGAAGGTGACTGCTCCCTCGTATGGTTGAACTATCTTCCTCGTCAGAGTAATTTAATTAAAAAGAATAAGTAAATATAAGAAAATAAAAAAAAATGTCCTTTCTTATCTTACACAATGATAGAAAATGTCCTTGCTCATCTTTCACAATGATTTTTTATTGCTTATCTTACACAATAAAAGAAATGTCCTTGCTTATCTTACACAAGTACCTACAGAAAAATCTGCGATTTAAAATTATGCGATGCGGGACGGTTGGCACATCTACCAATATAACAAAAAAAAAAATTTTCATTCTGCGCAGCGTATGCGATTTTCAAAATATTTGCCAATAGCTATAGTTATAATAAACCCGATTTTGCGTAGGTACTTTGCAATATAAAAACAACTACCTCATTTTAATGCATACATACATGTGTGCGGTTCTGCATTATCTTAGTAAACGAAGCACGACACATGCTTGTCTCCCCACACCAGTCTCATCTTTCCAAAAAGGGCACTTTATTCAGAATGGGTGGTGAACCTCGTTGCTGAACTATGTGAGATGACAAAACATATAATAAATGCAACGTGTATGAACGTCATTTTCACCATTGGAACGCAATAAATTGATTTAAGGGCACTAAATTCACAATGTAAATGAAACAATTTAAATGTTAATTAAAACGGTTAGAAAAAAATCTACAATATTAAATCTCGACGTCTATACACGTCATGTCTAAACATAAAAATATCGATCATTTCATATTAAAAGTCGTCAACAGACGTTATGATAATAGATACATTGAACAAATATGCGACTCGTTGAGGAGTCATTTCACAATACATAAATCGACGTGTATAAACGTTATTTTCACCTTCGGACGCAATAAATTGATTTCAGTGTGCTTTAATGACAATGTAAATGAAACAATTTATGTGTAAATAAATGCAAAGTTCTCTCATTGTTCTCTTTAGTAACAAATAATAATCAATCAATAGGTCCGACTTCCCCTTATTCATGAATATGGATTTATTTCACAAAACCACCTTTGTGCCGTGAAATTTGTTCAATCATTATTACCCAGTTTTATGTTTCCTTGTACTCCCCCTTTGAACGATGCCGTGTTAGCAGCCCGAACCCCAAGATATGGCCTTCAGTGCTGTGGAACCAGCCTGTGGAGGTATTTGGCTGAAATGTAATATAGGATTGTGCGATCTGTGTGTGTGGAATGGTGTAGTGTGTGAAGTACGCTCGTGTTGTGGTCCGAAGGCAATAATCAATAAGCGATTATATCAATACTCGCACTAAAGAGGCCGCCATTATAGCGTCTATAGTAGGACCGAACAATGTTGACCACAGTATTTTATCTTTTTAATATGATTAAAATAAATAAATCCTCTTCTTCTTCTTCGTTTAGTAGACCTAGTTGGTCTGTTCTTCAGAAACTATGCCTCCTGGGATGACGAAGTCCAGCTATCCTTCCATCTCTTGGGTGGTCTACCGGGCAGGCGGCGGCCAGAAGGAATTTCATTCGCCGCTATATATGCAAGTCTATCACTGTCCATCCTGGCTACGTGGTCCCTCCAATGTCTTCTTCCGGATCTACTCCATCGAACGATGTCCTCTATTCCACATGTTTTCCTTATTTGAACATTGCGAACACGATCCGATCTCGGAGAGTTTTACCAATGATTGACCTTAGGACCTTCATCTCCGTTGTCCTTAGGACAACGTAAATATCTAAATAAATAAATATCTAAATGTCATCCACGTTTGAGTATTTTTATGTCTTCTAGTTTCGGAGATGCAACCGCTTCTTCGTCCGGTCAAACTTATACTTTACCTATAACGTATGAAACGTGCGCATAAAACTATGTACCCATCAAAAAGTTGATGGAAGGAGTTAAGATTCAGGACATTCCTAGGTATCTAGCTGCTGATCCAAAGGTCCCGGGTTCGATTCCCGGTGGAAACACAGTTTTTAATTGTGTTTACAGTCTGGATCTGTATTAATATCGTGAGTCTTCAGAATTTGGCAACTTGTTATTGTGAGCGTGTTAAATTAATATTAGGCATAGTAGGTAGGTACTCGTTAGTTATGCGAGATGTTATATAAAATAAAATAAAATAAATTGCTTGGGTTTGATTGTTATTGTTGCCTGTTGTATTTTCGATTACCCGGCTCTTACGAGACATCCGAAAATTATATTAGAAAAGAGTGGAATCACTATTCTAAGCCGGTGTCTTGCAAAAATATTAATTAATTTTAATTCAACGAAAAGTTACGTTGGTGCCACTTTACATTTAGTATTATCTTTGATACAAAACAATGTGGAAAGTTTTAAATGAAAAATTCATACGTAGACGGGCGTTGTATGTCTTGGTACTTTGCAAAAAGGGTCTACCTTATTATCATACAATATTTGGGGATGACGTATTGACAGAAATCACTTTTAATGTGACCGAAACTTGTTTCGGCATATTATATCTGCAAATTAACAAGGCTACTTACTAAAATCACGTTTCAAACAAAGGTGCAACAGGTCCGGCAAATTGAGGACACATAAACAAAAAAATGTTTTCAAAGTACTGACGTCGTTTAAGAAATATAATGTTGTGTCGAACTTTTTTAGTATTTTATTGCATTATGCATTTTTTATTATTTTTTCCGTTTCTCAAAGTCGTGTTGATAATTTTGCATTTCACTCTTTCATTCATATCAGTGTTCTCCGAGCTAAGAAAGAGATGATATGATTAATTAGGTACCTATTGTTATTGAAGACGGTTGATATAGCAGTGATAAGCCAATTTCACTGTGAAAATGTAGATATTTTTATCATAAAAGCGGCATCTATAAACCTGGTTGAAAAAATACGACATTGGTTGAATAAAAATAGAAATATAATATTTTCTATTCGAGGCAAGATTATTCAGTACCTACCTGAGTTACTCCTAATACGAAAAATTTTTAAAAAAAATATTCTTGAATTTTTTTGAAATTATTAATGCTTCAAGCAATTTTTTACATTTTTTATAATTTTTTTAACATGTAGGTACCTAATAACGTTATGTAATATTTAATTCATTCATTCATCACGGCATATCCCACAATGTGGGGTAACCAGCGACAGGTGTGCGGATGTGCATTACCTTATAAAAGGGAGCACAACACACGCGTGCTTACCCCCACACTAGACAACAATAACATCTCACATAGTTCAACAATGAGGTTAAAGAGACTGGTGTGTGGGGATAATATTTAAAAGTTATATTAATAAGTATTGTAAGATTCTTGTAAGAAGATCAAGGCCAGTCTAATATTTTTTTCGTAAAATAAATAGTTCTGAGTGTTGCCTTTTAAGTAATAAAAGATTTTATTTGGTTATGCACATCCTATTAACTCTCGCTGGTGACCATTGAGGAATATTGTCGTTGATTGTATGAATGAAAGAATGAATGTATAAAAATTGGTAGGTAACAAGCTATAAAATCTTATTTTGAACACTTCCTTGCACCCTGCGCAATTGGCGAGTTTATTACCATATGAATTTCTTCCAACTAACCAATGTTTCCAGCCCAGAGAAGCAATATTTGCGTGAGAAATAAATTTAAATTAATTTCTCCTCTGCTGGGAATCGAACCCAGGATGTTCGCACAGAAACCGAAAGGCTTACCAACTGTGCCACGGCGGTCAGCTATTAGTTAACAAGAAAAGGAAGAGTAAAATAAAATAAATAAAATAAGAAGATGTACCTAAGTAAGCTAATTTACAGTTTAAATATGTAACTTCATAGGTATTGTAATTGGTAACTTTTAAAATGAGATTTTAACGTAAAACCTGCCGTTGACAATAGTTACATCTAGATTTTCCCGTTTTATTACAAAGCATTATTTTTACTCCTCACTACCCCAAGGGGATATAGTGGGGAGTTAGGAATTCGCAATTTTTAAGGCTATTCTTTACAGGTTATCAACTATATAGTATCATCCTGAGATTGTATTCTGAAAGTTTCATCACAATGTATCTGTGTGTGTGTGTGTGCTGTGTAATATGTTATATGTGCTATGTACGGCGTGTTTATTCTACACATTCAATTATTTAAAAAAAAAATCAAATTTCTATAACTATATAATATTTCATTGCGACCCCAAGCACAGGAAACTTTTGATTTATTTATTTTCAAAATTACCCTAAAATACAAAGGAAGCATACAATATCTTAAGAGGACATATAACGCTTAACTTAGTGACTGAAAACATGATATATTTAAACCGCCCAATGCACTATGAAGTTACGCGTTAGTAAGGGTAAATATCGCGTGCGTTAAAAAAGGTTTATACGTGATTTAAATAAATTATCGGAAATCCCAAATTTGTTGATTTTTTGCATTTTAAGAACAAACCTTAGTTGAAATGAAAAAACTTTATCGGTCATTCACTTTGATTTTATGCACTCTTTAAGAGTATAAAATATTTATTTCTCTACGACACATGGTTATAGAGTAATTTAATAAAAATGCTGTAAAAAAGGATATTTTTAATCATTTATTTATGGGAAATTAGGCTGAATTTTAAAATTGTGTGACGAACATTCACTAGAGAAATGTTGAAAATACTTATGGTATTTTTTCTAGAAACACACTGTAAAACATATTTTTTTTTTTTAATAAAAATGAATATGTCCTTGTTAAACAAGTACATATACATCTTCCTACGTTCCCTAAACTAAGCAAGCATAAATGCTTGTCCTATAGGTGAACGAGATCGGTCGAGGCAGGATTCGAACTCGCGACCACTGGATTACTAACCCAGCGCGCTAACCGCTCTGCCATCCACCCATCCATATTTGAGGAATTTGATTTGAAATTGAGGTGTTTAGGTTTATATGGCCCCTTAAAAGAACGTTTTTTTGTGTATTCAACACCTAGGCGACCAGATGATTCCTTCACACATTCTGGCAAATCATTAAACAGTTGAAAACATTTGTAATACACATTATTTTGTGTATACCTGCCAGGTTAGTCTTCATGATAAATGACATCATATTTTTATCTAATCCAAAAATATATACCTAAGGTCGATTTAACAATCGAAACCTTGACTAATCCATTTGACATTTGATTTATATTTTATGTTTTTATTTTATTTTTTTATTCATTTGTTGTTAAAGAAGCTATGTGGTTTTAATACAATCATTATTTACAATACAATGAATGGTACCAATAACAAAATAATTGGTATTCAGGTATGACATGTTATAAAAAATTATTTTATTCGGATGTCTTCAGCAATCTTGCAAGTTGAATAAAGATTCTCAAACATTTCAAAAAAAATTATCCCTTAAAATGTTTTGAATACAGTGGACTGCTAATAAAACCAATGTTTCCACTGCAATGCACATATTATTATTCGATATATTTATTAGCAAGTCGGTTTTCTATAAACACCAAGAGATCTTTGGTGTTAAGTACTTTTCTATGGTGTTAGTAATATTTAAGTACCTACATACAATATCTGTGGTTTACACTCGTAAACGCAATGTTTTTTGGTACCTACATGTATAAGATGTATGTTTTTGGTATTTTGTAAGCGAATTTCCTTTGAAATTTCTCGTTTGAGAGATCTCTTGAGTGATCGCGATTCCACTGAACCCGGTTCAATGTCTTATTCCACGTTCAATTGAAACAATATTTGAACCCTTGTTCAGTTGATCTCGATTTTGAGCTCTATTTCGAGTAGCGTCCAGTCCCAGCTCTTCTTTTCTGCATTCTTAGGTTAGGTTTAAGTTTTTTTATAATAATAATAGCGACTCGCGTGAGCGAGTTGCTTTATAAATTGAATTATAAATTATTATAAATTAAATTTACATTTTTTATTTAATTTTTCGTATTTACATAATATAAAATTTCACAGCTCGTTTGACTCCATACTACGAGATCTCAACCAATCAGAGAGCCAACCGGAAACAGAATGCGGATTGTAGACGCTTGTTCTATTTCGTTCGACAGCACCGAATTTAGTTTTGCTAAGTTGGCTGTCATTACCACATAACAGTACCTAAGTATGCCCGGCACGGAACACGTGCGCGCCTCACGATAGTTCTGTCAAACTTTAGCTATTGCACTTTCTGACATTCGATATTTTTGTTAGAATTCAACGTCAATCGAAAATTCTAATGGATTCAATCGCTTTTCATACGTTTTTCTCATATACTTTGGTCGAAGGTAGGTACTTCAAAATTGTGGAATGGCAAGTTGAACCAGTGTTAAACTACCCCCGTCACCGGTTCAATTTGACATTTGAGTTGAATCACGGTTCAACTCTTGATCCATGTTTAAAAATGCAAGACCAAGACCAAGACTGCAAGACTTGAAAGACTTTTGCTCATCTCTAGTTGACTTGGTATATGAAAAGACAACTCTTTTTATCATTGTGCCCTTGGAATGATTTTGTTATCTTAAAATTAAATTTTCGTGTTAAGGAACCTAGGTTAACAATTTCAAAGTTTTTTCGTTAACACAATGGAAGTTCATAGTTATAAATAAAATATTTATAAAGATAAATAAAAAACACAGTTTTAATCCACAATTGACTTTAAGGCTGTGTTCGGCGAAAGCGCTTAGGCTCATTAAAGTCAAACTCATTTGTGGATTAAAACTGTTTATTTATTTTTGAAAATATTTTATTTGATCTTTGGTTATTTAAATTGGCAATATAACTATTCATCCATTGTCAAACAATCAATTGTTTGTCATTAGGTACGTATATTATGTAGGCATAAAAAGACACCATTTTTCTCCATAGCGTCCTCGTACCTACACTGATCCTCGTACCTACCTCGTATCCTGTTCTTGATAAAACGGGACTAAATATACTTTTTTATAATATTAGTGGCCTGCTCCGTTAATCTTCCAAATTGACTTTACAGTTATAGAATCAGTGATTATTTAACAAAGAATAATTCTTATTAGTGTTGTATAATAATGACTGTGTGTTGGATGAAAAGGTGTGAAATGTGTTATGAAGAGTTATGAAGGTACATGATAGATATAATGTAGATTGGTTGATGTAAGGTAAAGAGGTGTTAAAGTGGAAGGTACTGGCAGGTGGAACTGGTATAATAATTTACTAACTGATGGACATCAAGTCCATTTGAGGTAAAACTTAACTCGGTAGGTAGGTGCACATATATCCATCTACAAAATATAATCAATCATCATTTGTAGTAGGTACAAAACCTACCATACCTATGTGTTTCACACTTTACGTGTTAAATGAAGAGTCTAACCAAAGTTAAGATAATAATGAACTCTTACTTGCACTCTGCGCAAGTGGCGAGTTTATTGCCAAATGGCAATTTCTTTCAACTAACCAGTGATTCCAGATCAGAGAAGCAATATTTGCGAGAGAAATGAATTTAAATAAATTTATCTTCTGCTTGGAATCGAGCCCAGGACGCTCGCACCAGGTTTACCAACTGTGTCACCCTGGTTGGCAAATAAAATATATAAAGATCTACAAAGAAATTTAAAAAAAATGCCATTTAAAAATAATTTTTAATTTCGATGCAAGTTATGGAAGAACTTATTTATTATTTATGCAGTTGTAGTATATATGTAGGTAATAAAATTAAGTCAACGCTATACTCTAGTAGGTAATAAAATTAAGTCAACGCTATACCTAGGTACTCCTCACTATCAAGTCACTCAAAAAACTATTGAAATTTTGTATGGATTAGTTTTAGCATTCACATGAATCTACATCTTCTTCGTTTAGTAGACCTAGTTGGTCTGTTGTTCAGAAACTATGCCTCCTGGGATAACGAAGTCCAATTATTATCCTTCCATCTCTTGGGAGGTCTTCCGGGTAGGCGGCGGCCAGAGGGGATTTCATTCGCCGCTATATAATATGCAAGTCTATCACTGTCCATTCTGGCTACGTGGTCCCTCCAATGTCTTCTTCTGGATCTACTCCACCGAACGATGCCCCTTATTCCACATATTTTCCTTCGATATTTGAACATTGCGAACACGATCTCGAAAAGTTTTTGCAGTGATCGACCTTAGAACCTTCATTTCCGTTGTCCTTAAGAACCCCTTGGTTCGTACAGTGTCTGCTCGCGTTTCCATAGCATACATCATGATAGATCGCACGCATGTCTTATATATTCTGACCTCACTGTCATTACGCATGTTTATTTTTCAAGACCATATTTTTTAGACATCAAGCCCCTTTAGACAACGTGTCATTAGCTCAAGAAAAGAAACAAGAAAAGATAACTCAATGTATGGAAGTGACAGATGTCACGTGACTGGCAACTGTCACTTCCATACATGGAGTTATCTTTTCTTGTTTTTTTTCTTGAGCTAAATGACACGTTGTCTAGGGGGGCTGATACGGCAAATGTCGGCAAATGCTTTATTGAATTTTTCGCGGACTTTCGCGGTATGTGTTCTATTGAAATTTTTTTGATTTTTGACGATGACGATATTATTCTGACGATATGCCTTGCACGAAACGCGTCAATAATCGAATAAATTTCAATAGAACAAATACCAAGAATTTTTTATTTTTTTTAAAATAGGTATCAATATCAAAGCAAATAAACATAACAATGTTTTTTTTAATTGATTTAAAAAATATTTATATTTATTGATTCAAATCTTAATTCATAGGTACCTACTTATTTATTTACAAAATCATTTATTTTTATTTATTTTAATCTTCTTGTACATATAATTAGTACACTGGCGGGCTTATTGCCTAATGGAAATTTCTTCCAACCAACCAGAGTAAATGTTAAATATACAAAACAATGTGTACTATGGCAATAAGTTAATCACATTACAAAATAAATAAAGATTACAGAAGAAAAGTAAAAAAACAAATAAGATAGCATATAAGAACAAATCATAGCAATGATAGGAAGACTAAGGATAAGGAAAGGAAGAGGAGAGGAAGATGTAATCAGGTGTTGTCAGATAAATATTTTTGCTTTAGCCTTTTCTTGAAAATGTTTAGTGAGATAGACAACATAATATCAGGACATAGGCTATTCCATTATAGTCTAGCTGAATGTAGGTACCTACTGATCATCAATTTTCAATGTATTAACAATGTGTAAATTATTATTATTTATTTAAATGGCACTTGTAACCTCAAATGAAGGAACATTGGCCAGAGTCAAGTTTGTTACAAAATCGTGCATTTGTTAATTACAATAAAATAAACAACAAATTATAAAATATGTGGGAAACCAAAAAAAAAAAAAATATTAATAATTAATACTGAAATTAAAAATTTAAAAAGTTGTGAAAAAAGTTTTGTTTTTAAATGGGAAGTAGAAAATGAAATCACAATTTGATGTTATTCTGTCTGATAAATTTTGTAAGAACATTAAGTAGGTACTTGAAATTTATTAAGGCTGAGTAAGGAGGTGATATTATGAGGAGGAAATATTTTAAATTTAATCAGATGTGTTAAAGATATTGGGAACTTAGATGTAGGGCAATTGAAAAATATGTGATCCAAGATGCCTTCTTCTTGGCCACATTGACAAAGAGATGAGTTCTTAATACCCAACCTTGCTAGGTGAGAAGGGGAACAGCAGTGTCCGAATCTCAATCGGCATATGACGGAAGATTCATGTCTGCTACAACGAAATTTGGAAAACCATGGTTTGATGGGGATAAATTTTTGAATCGATGCATATCTTGAACCTTTTGAAATTGAAGATAAATTATAGTGTGTATTCCATTCATTCAACATATAAGAATGAACAAGAGGAAGGATGTCATGAATCAAATTAAATTTGTATCTGTGAGGATCAAATGTGTAAATTGGTTAAGTATTTTAATTTTTATATTATGTATGTGAGACTATTGCTTTTTAGGTGAGATGATACTGGGGGGCAAGTCTGGTCCAACCGGCGAAATCAAAACCCTCACGATTACCCATATCATGGATATAATTATTATATGGAGTTCTATAATGTCTTTAGATGTCATAGAACTCCATGACATCTATGGGTAATCGATTGGTCCAGACTTTTTGGGGATACATTATTTTATAAGATTATGCATCCTCGTACACCTGTCGCTGGTTACCTCACATTGTTGGATATGACGTGATGGTATGGATGAATAAAAAATGTTTTACCTAAACCTCTTAAAGGATAGTTCTTATATACTTATGGATATTATTCCTAATATGTAGAAGATTCCTAATATGATTGCTAACATCTGAAGTAAGAAGTAGATATACCGCCATGTTGGTTTGTATCACAGGTGTGTTAGACAATCTAGATGAAATTATATTACCTACCCACCTCTCACAATTACTCGTATATTATTGTTGCGAAGTAGGTAGGTACCTACCTACCTACCTAAACAATCTGATGCGTGCTGTTCCCAACACACAGATGTATAATAGGTATCTACCTCATCTATGAAACCTACGGTACAGAACCATTCCATAGATCATTACAGATACATCAATCTTCAAACTAAATATTTATCCAATGTTTTATTTAATCTGTTTTTGGTACGTGTCCATGTATTGCGTGATAAAAGATAAAACCATTACTGTAACATGTTATACCTATTATAATATAGACCCCCATAATTTCATATTAACTACCTACCTAATTTTAAATATTTTCTATCCATAAGTAGGTAGGTATGTATAGATCATTAATTTTTAAAATCATATAGGTATACCAAATTTAAAAAATTATCCTAATGTCGATTTGTTCAAGAGAAAAAATATTTAATGTGTTCGTCTGTGATGTGTGTGTGTCCCTTATAACTTTTGATTCGCTCAATTCACAGTGCATAAAAATTCGATAAGTATAAAAATTGTTAGCCTACAGAACTTTTATACTCGGAATTTTTAATTTTCATTCCAGTTGGAAGTTATCAATATTTGAATTTTTATTTTTTTTCCATATACCTAACCTATCTCAAAAACCATAAAAGCTAGAACGCTGAAAATTTATACCAATATACATACATATATAAATACAATATCAAACTCAAACTATTCTCAAAAATTTTAAGGGTTTCTCAAAAAAATAAGACAAATTCATGGGTTTTTAGTTTGGTATGTATTCTTCAACTATAAATATCTACATACTATCGCCATAGACAGTTGGATCTTATGTGATACATTTAACTAGTTTATATATAAGTAGGTACCTATAGTTATCTACAAATTACTTGGGAAATTGCAAAAAAAAATATTATTTGGAATCTATGCAAACCGCCCCCCTCACCACCGAAAATTCATATTATTCGGTTAATTGTCGGTATTTAGGTATACAACTAACAAATTTATAAAAAAGGTATATAATGAATCGAAATGATACATTATATACCTTTTAAATTTTAATTTTAACGATTAATGATACCAACATTATATTTTTTTAACACTTTTAACTTTTAATTTTAACGATTGAGACAGCATACCTATTCATATTGTAAAAAATCAAAAATATATACATAAAACCTAACAAGATTAATATTAAGAAAGCTATTTTTAAAGCAATTGAATTATTTTGTTATTCCGATATTTTATCAGGCACCTAAATACTTGTATATCTACAGTTATTAATATTTTTATTAGTTGAATAGATCCTTGAAAGGCGGAACGATCGTCCTATAAAAAACTAAAAAAAAACAATTGTCAAATACTTATATTTTAATGCGCATATCCTGGGCTTATTTAGTGAGCAACAAAGGGGTTCTGAGGAGAACCAACAGCAGAAGAGATCTCTTAAAATGTTGAAAAATCCCAGTGGAGTCACATCCTGCGTAGGCCGAAATACGACGTCCTCTAATTGTTGCTGATGGACAAGATTGAGGGTCAGTGTGGACCTGGCCGAAGGCAGACGTCTTGGCTGCGTAACATCCAAGAATGGACCAGAGTGAGGAGTGTGGAGGAGTTGTTCCAGATGTCAAAAAGTACCGAGAGACTAATCGGGGTATCCTGATATGACACGTTCAGAAAAAGAAGAAGAAATTTACTTTACTTTAAAAATATTCATTATAGGTACATATTAAAACATGTTTTTTTAAGTGTAGGTACACATTTATTGATTTCATATTAAATTATATGTTTGGAAAAATATCAACAAATACTCAATATTGATCGAGTTATAATGATTGGTTTTGCAAATTTCAATAACATTCTAACAATGGAAACAAATAATTCACTCAATCCTATATTTTTTCTGTCAATTTACCTTCAAAATATATTTTTATATTATTGTAAGCAGAAAAATTGTTTTTCTTAATACCAATATTATTAATTTATCATTGCAGAGTTAAAATACAACGAAGTAAAATGAAAACGAGTGGGTTGTGGTCAACACCTAACTCTCCACTTACATTTTTTATTTCTCCTTGAAAAACTGATAATCACTGAACTCATTTTTATGAAGCAAACTTTTGTCGAAGTTTTGACAGATGAAATTACAGAGAAGATATGCACGGAAATACGTCTTCTTATAGAAAACTAATCCGCTCTTATTCAATACATTTTATACATATTATGATATTATTGATACGAACTCGATTGGTTATCAAAGCTGAATTGTCGGACATTGTTGTAGCTTTTTTGAATTAAGATTAGTTTAAAAATAAATATTTTATTTAATTTGGCACATTTATTCACAATTGTATCTAATTGTATACCTATCTAGAATTTGTCTTGATTTTAAAATTGTTTTTAAATCGTACCTATTACATTTTTTCTTCACATTTTTAAAAAATTGTCAAACAGAGGTTTTTCCAACTGTCGATTTGTTCAGGAGAACTTTGTTCTCTTAACATATCGACAATGTATCAAGCCAGAATACGCGAGAATTGTATGGAGAGGTCTACTTTTTTCACGGCTTTTCCAACTTTGAAGTCAAAAAACACCAACTTAGAGGCTTCGCAGCATATATGTTCCATACACGGATTTACTCAGAATTCGGAGTAGAACATTTCGTGTGTCTGTGTGTGTGTGTGTCTGTGTGTGTGTGTGTGTGTGTCTGTGTGTGTGTGTGTGTCTGTGTGTCTGTGTGTCCGTCCCCCCCTTATAACTTTTGATCCGCTCAATTTACAGAGCCTAAAATTTCAGAATATATAAACAGTTACAGGCCTACAAAACTTTTATACTCGGAATTTTGAATTTTTGTTTCAGTCAGGGGTTATCAACTTTTGAATTTTTATTTTATTTTTCCATATATCTCAGAAACCATAAACGCTAGAACGCTGAAAATTGGTACAAACATAGACAAATACAAAATCTCAAATAAGTTTTTTCAAAAAAATTCCAGGGTTTCTCAAACATTTTTTACTAAGAAAAGTATTTTTTTTTTTTTATAAATTTATGAGTTTAACTGCTTATACTGTATTTTTTTTTAAAATATCGAAAAAAGCCGAAACACCCCAACTAGATAATTTAATTTTCTATAAAAAATATTAACATTGTAGTAGAAGATCCCAATTTTTTTTAACAATTTTTTTAAAAATTGAATTTAGTGACGACATCGCTTCATACATTTTGTATGGCAGTCGCCTATACACAATATGTAAGAAGACTTAATAGTTTGATACTTCATCTCCAAACATACATACATACCATCATGCTATTTGCATATTCTGGGTAGGAAAAAGGATCTTCCTCCATACTATCCTATCTTGACATACATACCTACAATGTTGTATAGAAAACAAAATATCTGAAAATATTCAATAATTTGTATCTATGGGTTTATAGTTTGGTACATATTCTTCAACTATACATACTATCGCTATCGACAGTTGGATCTCATGTGTTACATGCAACTAGTTATAAATAAAATGTTCTTTAGAACCTTAAAGGGTCACATTACGAAAGATTTTTAAGAAAAATATCGTAGGTACTGCAACTTTTTTTCCCCTTAGCGCTTTTGTCCCATTTTTATCGGGGTAGGTACCTACGCTTTAAGGTCCCGTACTGCAACTGCTTCAAAAAATCCCGAAATACGAAATATGACGACCGCCGTGGCACAGTTGGAAAGCCGTTTGGCTTCTGTGCGGGCGTTCTGGGTTTGAATCCCAATAGAGGACAAATTTATTTTAATTCATTTCTCTCGCAAAATATTGCTTCTCTGGGCTGGAAATACTGGTTAGTAGGAAAAAATTGCCATTTGGCAATAAACTCGCCACTTGCGCAGGGTGCAATGAAGCGTTTGTTCTAAAATACAAAAATTAACAAATTAAAATTAATTTTAAATAAAATATTTATAAAAATAAATAAAAAACATAATTTTAATCCACAAATGAGTAAATTAAAACTATATGTTTTTTTATTTATTTTAATAAATATTTTATTTATAACTATGAACTTCCACTGTGTTAGCGAAAAAACTTTGAAATTATTAAAATTTATTTATTGATAATAGGTACTAATTTAAATCACGTAATAAAAAACCCTTTTTAACGCACGCGATAGTTGCCCTTACTAACATGTAACTTCATAGTGCATTAGGCGGTTTTAATATATCATGTTATCTTTCACAAAATTGAAAAATCATGTTATCTTTTATATGACCTCTCAAAATTTTAAAACAATGACTCTCCACTATTCTGTAGCAGTGTAGTTTAAAAAATCTTATATTTAAGATACTACGTACAAGTCGAGCATTATGTAAGTAATATTATTTGAGACCACAGCACACACCAAAATTCCAATTACCCCTGTATTAATATTATATTGAAGTTTTAATATTGAGTGGTGTTGCCCGTTTCGTGTTTTGCTTTATATGTTATTACCGATAATGTTTTATGGCCGAAATAAAATAATAACAGCAAATATTGTAAGAAAATCTTTAAAATTACCTATATATTTACCAAATATACCCACAAGAAACACATTCGTGCCATTTACAATTCCTAGCCTGTTGTTGTAGGGTTTAAATTTTTGATAATAAAGAAAACACAGCTTAATGCATTTTTTCACATTTCTTTAAGAAAAAAAAATATATTAAACTTCATTGGATATTCAATTTTTAAAAATATATTTATCATTTCGACGACAAAAATTACTTTTTTTTCCTTTCGTCATTATTTATTTTGTTTTGTAGTATAATTATTAAAAAATATATATTTTAAAAACTTAACTCCGCTGATTGGTTCTATCCAAATTGAATATTTTTTTTTATATTTTTTAAAGCTTATTTTTCCTATGTCTCAGCGTTACATAAAAATTAGGTATTGTTTTTGTTATATACCTATATATGTAGGTAGGTACCTAGTTTTAAATAAAATAAAATAAATAATTAAACAAAATGAATAGTTCTAATAGACACTTGAAATACTTTATTTTTATTTTATTTTTCATTTATTTTATTTAATTTTATAAATGTTACCCCCAGATCCCTTATTGAATCAACCCTTTTTAATGATATATTACCCAGCTTGTAGTCAAACTGAAATGTCGTGCGTTTTTTGGTTAATCCAATAATAAAGCATTTTCCGACGTTTAACTCCATTCTGTTTGAATCACACCATGTATTGACAGCATCCAAGTTGGATTGTAATTGAAAATAGTCATTGAAGTTATTAATCTCCTTGAAGATCTTTAGGTAGTCTGCGTTTATAATCTTCCATTCTTTACATTTTGTTGAAGTGTTTACCACGAAATTGTTATCTATGAATTTTTGCAAATAATATTTATGGAACGGTATATAAAGAAAGAAACTATGGCGTTATACTCTCTCTGCCTATCCCGAATAGGAAAACGTCAGGTCCGTTCAATGGGACCATTTTTTTTGTGACAGATGCTTGTCGTTTATTATTGAATGAATTCTAAAAATAATAGTGAAATTATACTTATTTCCAAGAAGTTCGATTGATGTTAAAATAAATAACCAATAACCCTACATAGTTACCTACCAATAACCTTCGATTAAATAAATATATACACTTACTAATATAATACTCCACGTGGTCAGTAGCTGAAGTCAGTAATTAATATAGAAACCAATATTTTGCCGTATGTAGACTTTAATTATATAGGTAACTCAAGTATGATTACCACCTACTCATACATAAATATTGAACCAATATATTGGTTGGTAGGCACTAATCAACCTTCCTTGACTCAATCAATATGTACCTACCGTATATTGTATAGATTTTTGATGAGTGAATGTGTAAATATTTTAAAAATAACGGTGTGCGCAGCGTAAAGTAAAAGTAAAAATAGACTAGGAGCAATTAGTTGATGAAAATTCATACATATATAAATACCATCGAGCCATGCCCCTCACAGGGTCAACATAGAGAACCGAACGCCACATTTTTTCTCTATGAAAATGTAAAATTCGGTTTCATATGCGTGAAAATTTATACATATATACATACCATCAACACTGAAAAAAATATTATGACAACCGAACTGGCTATCTGCGTTTTAGCCATACCTTTGTTATCAGTAATAAAAGTTTATCTACTTATGACTGTACTGTTTGGCTATGTGCACAAAACCAAATGTTTTGTAGTCACTAAAGTTCGGTTTAACTTTGATATGAAATTTCGTTACTAATGACAAACATTTTTTTTCAGTGAACCGAATGTGAAATTTTCTCTCTAAAAATGTGACTTTCGGTTTCATATGCGTGAAATTTAATATACCTAAGGACAACGTAATTCGTAAAGATGGACAGTCAAATAAAGATATTAAAATTAATAAAATGACTGAATATCATAACTATAACTTTGGAAGAGTTTTAGGTCAAAAATGTCATTTGATTTAAATTGTTTATACAATTTCCATCTAATATGATGTATTTTTCAGATTATGATTTTTTTAGAGTAATATAGTAATCTTTCCTGTCCACTTAAAATTAAGTTTAAGGTACAGGTTTTGCGAAATACGTCATTGTCTTATAGTCTCATTTTGGTTTTTAATGAAATACCATAGACCAGGGGTGGCGAACCTAGGGCACGCGTGCCCGAGGTGGCACGTTTGATAATTTGGATGGCACGCGAAAGTAATTTTTTTTTTTAATTTGTAAGTTTAAAAAATCATATTTTTATTAAATAATCCGTGAATTATTAATTTATTCAAATAAATAAAATATTAAACTGCAAGGTGTTAAAAAAACGATTATTGTTATTTTTGATTTAATCAAAGCATTTCAAGCAAAATTACAAATTTTCGATCGTGACTTTGTATCTAACACCTTCGAATATTTCCCAAATACAAAAAAAAAATGCAGAAGAAAAGCCAGATCAAATCAAATTAACAAAAGAATTTTCTGTAGTTATTCAATCAATAATTGACGAGTTTTCTTCAAGATTTAAACAATTCAGGACGTTTGAAAATACTTCAAAATTTATTTTATATCCAGACACACTATCAGCAGATGACTTCAATTTGGAGATTTTCGAATGGTTAAATCCAGAAGACATTGAAATGCAATTTATCGAATTCCAATAAAAATTTGTTGATTTGAGAAATGATTTGGAAATAATTGAAAGTGATCAATTAACGAACATAATTAATAAAAATGCAGAAGAAGAAATAATGAGAACTTGGAACGCCATTCCAGAAGTCTTTTGCCTTTTAAAAAAACCAGCGAGAACAATATTATCAATTTTCTCATCTACATATGCTTGAGAGTCATTATTTTCAAAAATGAATTTCAAAAAATGTAATACAAGGAATAGAATGACTGATGAATCCAGTTGGTTGTGTGTATTACTAAAAGTGACGAAATATGAACCAGATATTAAGAAATTGTCATCGAATACACAACAGCAAAAATCTCATTGATAAATAACTAATGTGTAACTACTTTTAGTGATTACGATTTTATTTTTAAGAAAATCTATTGTTTTTTAAGCTTGTTAATAAAATTCAGAAAAAATCTCATTTTTTATTTTTTCTATTTTGTTTATTTTTTTTTTTACTGTTTAGGCACGCCAGACAATCGAGAAATAATATTTGAGGATTTTTGGCAGGCGGACCCAAAAAGGTTCGCCACCCCTGCCATAGACCAACATTGCGCAATATCAAGATGTTCGCGAATCAGAAATGCATGAGATTTATTGTTATTATAATAAGTTAACAGGCAGGCAGCTATTGCTGATGGGCCTGTGCTTATTTTTGTAATGTGCATCCAATGTGTTTTTAAATCGATTGAGTGTTCCAGCACTCACAACCTTATCCGGTAAACTATTCCAGGCATCCACCACCCTGTTGGTCAGGAAGTGCTTCCTTGGATTCAGGAAAAAGGATGTTTTATACAGCTTTAAGTGATGGCCCCTCAGTTGTGGATTAAGTTTCTATAGTAGGCTAATAGTAAATTTGGATAACTTTGAAATAAATTACATTTTAACATACGTAGGTACCAATTTAATATATTGATTGAATTTTTTGTATTTGCATTTGTTAACTTTTCTTGTAAAATTATTTTTAATTACCCCTTTATGACTTTTTTACTGTAGGTAAATTAGTAAAAAAAAACTAAAAGGTCTATGAAGTAGATTTTTACTTTAATCGAAAGAGAAATTTATGAAAATCTATCGACTAAGTTTTTACTTTTTTATTAATATTTTTATTTATTTTTTTCATTCTTCACGAAAAAATATTGTATTTGACAGATTCGGTGATATACCTACAATATTTATTCGTGTTTCATACATTAGAACAGCGATTCTTAACCTCGGGTCGCGAGAGAATTTGAGATGGGTCGCGGGAGATCCCCAAAAGGCTTTAATGAAGATGTTAAATTTCTTTTTTCGATACATTTTTAATATCGAAAATTTTTAATTTTGATCAATCGGTCGATCGATGTCACTTCACTGGTAGAAAAAGCCCTGCTACCATTCCTAACTACTAAACTTATTAATGTGAAGCAGGATTTTGGTGCCTTGCTGTCATGAAAAATAAGTACAGAAATAGATTGTATCCTCAGCATGACATGCGGTGTGCACTTTCTGTCAACTTTACTCCACGTATACATCTTCTTTGCTCAAAAATACAACACCAGGGTAGTCACTAATTATTTATTACAATGCTGCATTGTTTCATTTCGATAAAGAAAAATCCAATAATGTTGTGTATTTCTATATTTTAAATAACATCCAATAATGCGTTTTATTCATCATCAAAAGTCTCAATCCTATGGATTGGTTTGCAGAAGAAGTCTACATCTCGCTTTCCACTTCTCTCTATCCTGTGCAGCCCTCTTCAGCTCAACATATGTGGCGCAGTTCATGTCCTCGGATACCTGGGCCAAATATTCCCGTCGGGGGCGCCCCCTGTGGTTTGTCCCCTCAACCATTCCCTCCATTAGGTCATGTAGGAGTCCCTCGTGGCGCAAGATGTGCCCAATCCAGCGAGCACGTCTCTCGGAGATGGTATTGAGTAGGTGTCTGCCTTCTTCAACTTTGTTGAGAACCTCGGCATTCGTGATGTGGTCCCTCCAGGAAATTCCCAGTATTCTTCTGTAACACCACATCTCGAAAGCCTCAAGTCTACTTCTGTCTCTTTCGGTAAGACACCATGTCTCACAGCCATACAACAGTATGCTCCACACATATGTTTTTGTGAGTCTCTTACGGAGCTTCAAGTCTAGATTGTTTGACTCAAGGATCTTCGACTTCTTGTTGAAAGCCAGCCTTGTCTGATGTATTCGGCTGTCAACTTCTTTCCTTGTTCTACCATCCCAAGAGATCCTACTTCCGAGGTACACGAACTCTTTTGTGTTTTTCAATGTTTCTCCGAAAATTACCACATTAATTTGCTGCTCCTCACGGCCTACAGTCATCACTTTAGTCTTATTTTTATTAATTTTCATATTAAAATCCTTGTTCAAGACATTCTCCATGACTATCAAAGCTTCTGTGAGTTCCTCTTCACTTGCAGCAACCAGTGCGATGTCGTCAGCAAATCTAATCATGTCAATCTTCTTCCCGTGTATTTTCACCCCTTCTCTATGACTCATTTTATCTCTGATTACATCTATTGCACACTGAACATACCCATTGAAAAGCACTGGAGATAGAGAGCATCCCTGTCTGACCCCTTGTCTTTTTTGGCTTCTTTTTGGTCATTTCCACATGCAATTATAGCAGCTTCATTCTTATACAACTCAAATATAATTCTCCTATCTCTGTATTTCACTCCTAAATTTCTTGTAACATTAAAGAGCTTTCTCCATTCTACCTTATCAAATGCTTTTTCTAAATCCACAAAATATGTGTTTTGATTTCTCTGTATTCGTTTCTCTAATAACACACGTAACGACAGTATGGCCTCCCTAGTTCCCATGCCTCTTCTAAATCCAAATTGGTCTCTTGTAAGAGAATCCTCTACTTTTGGTTCGATTCTCTTTAAAACAATATTAGTCAGTATTTTGGAGGCATGAGATATTAAGCTTAGTGTTCTATGTTGCTCACATTTTGTCGTACCCGCTTTTTTGGGTAAAGTAACAATTAGACATTTTGCGTTTTATTATCACTGGAAAATAATATAAAACATTAGGGTCGGGGGCTTCAAATATATTTGTATTTTGGGTCGCCAGCCAAAAAGGTTAGGAACCGCTGCATTAGAAGGTAATAAGTGTGAATATTTGTGTACATCCTTAATGCCCAAGGTCACAGATACGAACAAGGTTCTTAAGCTGTTGGATTTTTGGGAATATGAAGGTATACACCTAAATTTATTTTTGTTACAAAAATTAATGAATGCTGGTACTCTGTCAAGAAATAAAAATATAATTAAAACTCAATTAATTTAATGCTATCCGTACAAGGGACGGACAATCAATATAAACTAACTGTTAATGTATGTCGCCCTTAAACGTGACACCAATACACTAATAATATCCAATCACTCGAATATTTTATAAAAATATTTTTTTTTGTTTTGTTCTCATTTAGTATTATGGCCGTATCTGATATTGAGTAAATCACATGTGTTTTTGTGTACATTCCGGTCATTTAATAAAGCATTATCGTTAAACACATATGAAACCGATCTAATAATGGCCCACGAGTAATGCCAATGCCCAAATAAAACATGCATGCGAGTAATATAATTCAATTTTACCGAACGGGTTTGAAAATAACATCAACAACAAAAAAAAACTGCGCAAATCGTCGGCGCATTAACAAAAAAGTAAATTGTATTTCAAAAGGTATCTTTGTGTTACGCCAATGTTGTTCGTGGTCTTTTTACGTAGTCGCCAGTGTATTTTGACTGATCGAACGTACATTGTGAAGCGTTTCGCGGGTCAGTGGCGTAGCGTGCTTCATTAAATCGGTAAGGGGGAATTTTATTTCCGGAATAAGAGTGGTGAACTACAAACAGAAATGCTCCTCCCTTTTCTCCCTTTTCTAGATCTTTCCATTACACTTATTGTTTTTCATAAATATTTATTCTAATAAAGAGCGATCGGAGGGGTTTTGTTGGTAGAGGGTGGCGGTGGCGTAGAGATGGTTGAGGTAGAGGTGGCGTAGAGATGGCTGAGGTAGATGTGGCGTGCTGAGGAAGCATTCGAGGAAGCCATAAATATTGGTGTAATACTCACCTAAGATTTTCCATTTTCTTTGTTTATGATAATACCTGAAAACGATACTTAAATTGAAATTTGATTTATTAGGTTTATTATCGTCTCGCAGAAGTAATCTACCTATTCAAATATAGGTACTACCTATTCCCGATTTTATTACTTCACTGTTCATACTTTTGATTACTTGTACTCTGTTTGTAACCGATTTGATTATTTTCATTGTTCATACTTAAGGTATTTTTAATTTATTTACATATATAAAAATAAACAGAACGTATTATTTTCACGTAAAATCAAAAAATCAATTGTATTATTGAATAATATTAAAAAAAAATTCATTAACCTACGTATTCCATCATAAAGATATAAGAGCCGAGATTTACAACCTTTTATTTGTATCAAAAGATTAAAGAACAATTGCAAAACTTTAAATTGCTAGTCTTAAAAATTGCAAAATCATAACTCCCCACTATGTCACCTTAGGTTTTTTTTTTTTTCATTTATTTAAAGACATTTCATCCAATATTGAATGTTACATGTCTCAAGAGTAAAAATAACAATAAATCATAACAAAAACAAGAGGAGAAAATACAATTGATACATAAAGTACCTACTTATGAAAAATAATGAGCAAATTAATACAAACAGATCAAAATACAATTAAATAGAACACAAATGCAAATGATTGAAACATAGAATTCCTCCCCCACACGAAAAACTCTATATTTCAATTACTTGTTACAAATTAATCATAAAGTAAAAAATGTTGTAACATATAAATCATAAAGTAAAAAAATAATGTAACAAATAAATCATAAAATAAAAGTTATATGTAACAGTTTTATCATATAGTAAAAAAAATAATGTAACAGATAAATCCAAATAAATGTAGGTAAAACAAATGTAGGTAACTAATACTAATCAATCATAAAATTAAGGTTAATGTAAAAAAAATTAATCATAAAGTAAAAAAAAGTAATCATAGATTAAATAAAAACACCTTAATAACAGAACAAGTACAACATAAAATAAAATTAAATTTAAAGATATAACTTTGTATTAACCACGTTTTTATGGAAGAGATACGTGGACGATATATTTTGCATTTTTACCGGTACTGATCGACAATTAAAGTTGCTCTTAAATTTTATAAACTCGTTTCACCCTAAGATTCAGTTCACATTGGAAATAGAAAAGGAAAAAACACTTAATTTTTTAGATTTAAAATTGACAATAGTAAATAATAAAATTGAATTTGATATATATCGTAAACAGATACAACTATCCACAATACATCCAACCATCCAGCATCCCATAAACATTCCGCTTATCATTCCATGGTCCATAGATTACTAAATATACCACTATCATCAAATAATTTTAATAAAGAACTAAATACAATAAAACAGATTGCATACAATAATGGTTATAACAGTAAATTGATAGACTCTATTTTAAATAAAAAAAATAAAAAATATTAACGTCAATAGATACCTACATAGTTATAATACAAATATCAAAAAAGATGAATATAGATGGAGACGCATATTGTTTGTTAATAATTTATCCCAATTAGTCTCAAATTTCTTACCAAAAGACATAAGACCGGCATTTTACACTGACAATAATATTGGAAAAAGTTTAATGAATTCCAAAGATAAAGATAATAAAATGGAAAACTCCGGCGTATACCAACTGACATGTGGAGACTGCTCTGCAGTCTACATGGGAAAAACAGGACGGAAATTTGAGACTAGAGTAAAAGAACATATTAGATGTATAAACAATGATAATTTTTCGGAATTCGCAGAACACTTAGTACTAAATGATCATCAATTTAATATGCAATCGGGAACAAAAATTTTACACGTCAACAAAGTAGGTCTCCGTCTTGATAATTTAGAGTCGCTAGAAATTAAAAAGTGTATTAATTCAAAACAGAACATAATAAACAATCAGTTAAATTTATCTTTCAGTCCATTATTAAATATGTTTCCTTTTACTTCTAATCCTTCAGCCAATCGGACCCACCCTGCACAAGACCCAACCCTAAGTACCCCCACCCTACCTCTACCTCCGCCCCCATAGATTTCTTGTAAGCACGTCGTCACATTCTGTTTCAGTTGAAAGTTAGCCTGATGAGGGAACGGTTAGTTCCGAAACCGGTCGCATCGTTTCAACCAAAAAACGTGGTTAATACAAAGTTATATCTTTAAATTTAATTTGTTAAATATGAACCACAAAGTTAACATTCAAACATTTGAAAATAAAATAAAATTGATTAAAAGATTAACATTCTCATTACGATCAAATATAATCACAAAGAAAGAAAATCATTTATATTGACACTATATTCTAGGTATACATATATACGGATATATTCACATATTTACATTATTGATACTCATTAATAATACATTCTTATACAATGAAGAAAAACAGTTTACAACTTTAATTTTTTTTTTTTTAGAAAATCAGTAATAATGTTAATTACATTAATTTTTGGATGAAACAAAAGTGTTTCTATATTAGTAGGTAATGGTACATGACATTTTTTGGAAAGGTTTTCAAGAAAATCCTGATGACCATTAATTAATGGACAGTTGAAGAAAATATGATTTAAATTAAATTGTCACAATAAATAAATAAATTGTCACAATAATATTTTAAAAATATTATTTAATTTAAATTGTCACCTTAGGTTAGTGAGGAGTATTAAAACAATCAATGAGACAATATAAAGCAAACATTCAATAAAGCCAATGGGTTGTGGCCAACGCTAAACTCTTCACTAACAAGTCATTCTATAAAGTATTTAAATTTTGTATGGAAAATATTCAGCATTTTGTTTGTTCATTTTTTTTTTAAATATTTTGCTATCATCATCAGCCATTATTCGTCCAGTGTTGGACATAGGCCTCCCCTTTCAACCTCCATGCTTCACTATCCCTCGCCACCCTGTGCCATTGACCTCCTGCCACTCGTTTTATGTCGTCAAACCATCTTGTTTGCGGTCTGCCCGGGTTTCTGCGTCCAGTTCTCGGTCGTCACTCCAGGGTGCGTTTGGTCCATCGATCATCTGCTGTCCTTACTACATGGCCAGCCCAATTCCATTTTAAGGAAGCTACCTTGTATGCAACATCGGTAACTTTTATCCTTTCTCTGATCCATTCGTTGCGTTATCGATCACGAAGACTATAATGTTTAGTATATTTAATTATGAAAATTTGATAATTCTTCAATGCCATTATATGAAAGTGATACCATGGTTCAATTTGAAAATTCCTGAGCTTGGGGTCACCTTGAAATATTTGACAGTCAAAATAATTGAGAAGCACTATTCAGATATCCTTTTCAAATCTAATGGGGTCTAAACGAGTAGGTATTCTACTATACAAATTTACAAAGTAGGTAATATTTATTTGGACTGTTGCTTTCATTGTTTACAAATAAACTAATATCACGATAGATGGCGTGTCAAAAAAGGTTTCTTCGTTACTTCATAGATGGCAATAGTATAATTCCTTATTTTCAGGTGAATTGTTACACATTATTCAAATATATAGAATTTTCAAAAATTACATTGATAAGAAGGCATAATTGGTGAACGTTGCGCAAGCGCATTTAAGTGATCACGTAAACCAGCCGATGACAGGTCGTAAGCCCTGTAGGTGCCTTGAGTTCCTAGTTCTTCTATAATATCCGAACTTCGTCTCTATTAAGATGTTAAAAAGTTTGCCAATAAAATTATATAATTTGTTTTATTGAAAAAATACTCTAATTTTTTGTCAATTCTTACGTTTTTTTGTCTAGATGATAAATAAAAAATAAATGTTTTATATTGTCTTATAGAAAGTATAAAACAAAATGGAACCTATATTATAAATGTTTGTCTGCTTTGGTTATACATATTATTCGCCCAAACCTTGTCTAGGCTCTGTCCTAGAGGATGTATGATTTTCAAATGGAGATGTTGAAATATTATGTCGGTTGATACCTACAATATATATTTTATGATGGTGTAGCTAACATTTCACCATTGTTTAAGGAATTACTTCCTCAATAATAATGTTGGATACCTATTTACTCATGATTTGTTGCTTAGACAGGTAGGTTCTTCATAATAATATCTTGTTCTTAATGGTTAGTGGCCGGGCAACGCCCATTACTTCGCTAAGTGCAGTTGCAAGGCACTAGTACCTACCTACAAATATGTTTGCAACAAAGAATTATTCATTTCGCATTCTACCAATGTTTCTCTAGAGGTCGCATAGCAACCGAGTTGTCAACAACATTGTGTTTATATTCGCTCTGAAAAAAATATTGTTTTTTACTAAAATATAAGTGTATTTTATATTTATTGTGCACTAATTTCATTATTGTGAGTTTTATTTTGTATCCGTTCATTATCCATGAATATGGATTTGGATATTCCACCTGATCCGGGACCAAGTCCAAGTGTTAAAAAATCTGACATATCAACGCCACCTAAACAAAACAACAAGAGACCTAACACAAATAATTCTGACATTATCCATCCGTCTAAAGCTCCAAATTTAAATAGTTCTCCGGAAAAATTGTACAATACTCATAGTGAAATTGAAAACCAATACCTGGAAAATTCGCCTGGGCCTTACATTGTTTTCGTTCAAGATATTGACTCTAGCAAGAATATTCACCCAATGAAAATTGGTAATATCCTTATTAAACATAACATTAAAAATATTTCTCCGGGTGGAGTAAAATCAGAAGGGAGAAATAAAATCTCAATTACTTTCAAAGATGCTAAGAGTGCGAATCAATTCACGACAGCCATTTTTTTAAAAATAAATAATTTAAAGGCCTATATACCTAGATTCAAGGTGACAAAAATGGGTTTGATTCGTGGTATTTCAACAGACTTTTCGATTGACGATATTATAGAAAATTGTGCAGTACCAAACCATATTGGGAAGATTTTAAAAGCAAGACGCCTCAATTTTAAAGATAAATCATCAGGAGAAACAATGTGGAAACCATCGCAATCTGTTGTCTTAACGTTCGAAGGACAAAATCTCCCAGAGTATGTTTACCTTTTTTATAACTCTCTGAAAGTTGAAACTTATATATTTCCAACAATACAATGTTACCGCTGTTGTCGCTTTGGTCACACGAAGATTCAGTGTCGTTCTATTATTCGCTGCTTCAAATGTGGAGATAGTCACCTTGGAGAAGTTTGCCAAGTGGTGGACTTTTTAAAGTGTATAAACTGTTCAGGATCTCATTCAGCTACAAGCCCAATGTGCCCGGAATTCACTCGGCAAAAAAATATTAAACATTCAATGGCTACAAAAAATATATCATATCTGCAAGCATCTCAACTCTTCCCAACTTCTGTGAAAAGCTATTCTGAAGTAACTAATAACCAATTGAACAATAATCAAAGTTTTAAAAAAACAATATACACTAAAATGTCATCGGAAACTCAAAAACAGACAATTCCTCATATTAATATTAAAGAAATAAACAAGTGCATGTCGTATTCAAATGGTGAAGCTAGCCATCCTACAAATGGATGCGCTGTTTTAAGCCAGTCAACTGCTTCTGCATCTAATGAAGTCCAAGAAAATATTTTCCAAGATGATACCCATTCTGTTGTATATTTAATTACGCAAATTCTTATTAGTTTAATTTCTAAATCAAATTTTAATTTACCGTCCAACGTTGCCAATCTTATCCCGCTTTTAAATTCTTTTTTAAAAAATGGTTCGAAATCACAAAACCCATAATCCTTTAAACATTTTACAGTGGAACTGTAGAAGCGCAGTGAGTAATAAATCAGATATTTTATATTTATTAACGAAATATAATATTTCTATTGCAGCAATCTCGGAGACTTGGTTCACTCCAGGTATTCATTATAAATTCCCTGGATTCTCTTGCATCCGCGATGATCGATCCGATTCTTACGGAGGATCCGCCGTTCTTATCAAATCTTCTCTTTCTTTTAATAAGATTAATTTAAATCCCCACCCTTCTTATCAAGTTGTTGGTATTACTCATAATAATATATCTTTCTTATCCGTCTATATTCCACCTAAAACTCATTTTGATGTAAATTATTGGAATGCAGTTATATCATCTCTCTCATCAGATTTTTATATCCTTGGCGATTTCAATGCCCATTCCACCTCATGGGGATGTTCTATTTCAGACTCAAATGGAATATCAATATTAAATTTTATTGATGACAATAATTTATGTATCATGAACGATGGGTCTCACACAAGATTGAGCAACCCTAATCAAAATCTCAGTGCAGTTGATCTTTCAATTTGTACTACTAACTTAGCATCTTCCACTGCATGGACTATCATTTATGACTCATTATCTAGCGATCATTACCCCATTATTTTAAATTCATCTCTTTCAAATCCACGAGAACCTTTGTATACCCGTAAAAAACATGATCTGAACAAAGCAAATTGGTCAAAATTTTCTCAGTTAATAGAATCAAAATTAGATTCGATTATTCCTCTTAACTCACTTTCTGATATCTCTCAGATTCCCATTGCATTGTCCAATCTGATACATACTTTAGAAATTGCGGCCGACTCAGCCATTCCCTTATGCAAAAAATTCTCCAGGCATACCCCACAAGCTCCATGGTGGGATGAAGAATGCTCCAATATTATAAAATTAAGAAAAGAGGCTATGCATAAATATAGGAAAAACATGTCCCTAGATAATTATTTGGCGGTTAAGATGATCCAAGCGAAAGTAAAGTTATTTCTTCGTAAGAAAAAACGAAAAGGGTGGATTGACTTTTGCAATTCCCTCTCACCAGATTCTCCCATTTCATATGTCTGGGAAAAAATCCGCAGATTTAGATCGGCTTATTCTTCTAAAATTCAACATGCTTGTACGAACACCTGGATTGAGTCATTCTTAGATAGACTGGCCCCTCCTTATGCCCCTAATTTAAACGAAATTAAATATTATGCGAGCATAGAGCCTTCTTCCTCCTGGTTTTGTGCCCCTTTTACTATGGAAGAATTGCTAATTCCTCTTAAAACAGTTCACAGTAATACCCCTGGAATCGATAACATCCCTTATTCTTTTATTCAACACTCTCCCCTCAAATTCAAATCATTCCTTTTAGATATTTATAATTTCATATTTCAATCTGGCTATATACCTAAATCCTGGAAAACTCACTTAATTCTGCCCATTCTTAAGCCTGGTAAAGACCCAACAATAGGGTCTTCCTATCGCCCTATTGCTTTGTCATCATGTTTTCTAAAATTACTAGAACATTTGATTAAAAACAGAATAGACTGGTTTGTGGAAAGTAAAATGTTGCTTTCTCCAATTCAGTTTGGCTTCCGAAAATCTAAATCCTGTTTGGATACTATCAGTATTTTGACTACTGACATCCAAATTGCATACACAAAACAACAGTTTACTTTAGCTGCATTTTTGGATATAACTAGTGCATATGATAATGTCAATCTTTTTTTACTCCAAGAAAAATTGTTTAAAATTGGAATTCCTAGAAAAATATCCCAACTCATACACAATATTTTTTCAGAAAGAATAATAAAAATTCTGAACTCCAACGAAGACAAAATCCGTACTATTTGGAAAGGTTTACCTCAAGGGTCAGTTTTAAGTCCCATCCTCTTTAACATATATTGCCATGACATACACATATGTGTTGAAGGCCTCTGTTCTATTCTAATGTATGCTGATGATGTTGTTTTATATCTTTCTATGAAAAAAATTGATACAGCTGTAAAGAATTTTAACATTGCCCTTAAGTGTCTTAATGTATGGCTTAATATAAATGGTCTTGAACTTGCTCCGCATAAAAGTCAAGTTGTGGTCTTCTCCAAAAAACATAAAATACCTAATATATCTATCCAAATTGACCGTATACCGATTCCAATTTTTGAGACTGTTAAATTTCTTGGTATAATCCTCCATCGTAAATTATCATGGAAACCTCACATTGATTTTATTATTTCTAAATGTGAACGAAACATAAATGTTCTTCGTGCAGTTACAAAGGTGTGGTGGGGTGCTCATCCATCTACAATGAAACTTCTTTACAATACTCTCATCCGTAGTCACATGGACTACGGCAGTTTTTTATGGGATCCTCTACCAATATATCTCAAATTAAATCTTGAAAAATTACAGTCAAAATGCTTACGATTAATAATTGGTGCTATGTCCTCCTCGCCCATTAACTCTCTTCAAATTGAAAATTCTGATATGCCACTTTCCCTCAGAAGACAACTGTTATCAGATAAATTCATTTCTAAAAGACTTCGTTTGAGTACCCACCCTCTCCCTAATAAATTGGCTACACTCCATTCAATTACTCAGTCGAATAACTTTTGGAAAAATAAATCCCCCCCTCTTTTATGTAAAAGTTATTTTTCACTTTCTTCTAAAATTCCTCCGTTTACCTTTTCACCAATCCTGCCATATTATCAATTATCATATAAGGCAATAACTGTGCCTATTAATTCATTTGAAAACATAGGTTTAGACAAATCGTCACATTGTGATTCAAATAATATTAATAAAATGTTTAAAAACATAATTTCCTCACATTGGCCATCAGCTATTTGCTTATACACAGACGGTTCCAAACTCGAATCAAATGGATATTCTGGAGCTGCCATTTCTATTCCTTCACTCAATAAATCTTATAAATTTAAATTGCCACCAGAAACGTCCGTCTTTACCGCAGAATGCTTTGCTATAAAAGAAGCCCTTGTTATCTCCCAAAACTTATATTCTCCTGATATTTTAATACTAACAGATTCACTCAGTGCTATTAAACTCATTAAAAATAATGTCTCCAAAGTCCCAGATAACGATTTAATATGCTCAATTAAGTCTTTATTATCATCCTTGAAAAATGACAAAAATATTTCGATTGCTTGGATCCCTGCTCATGTAGGTATTATTGGTAACGAAATTGCCGATACTGATGCTAAGTCTGCAGTTTCTTCAGGCGTTGTAGCAAAATCATTTTCTTTACCTAATTCTGATCTGATTCGCTCTTTAAAAAACTCAATATGGAATCAATGGAACTCTGATTGGCTGTCTGAAACCAAAGGATCATTTTACAAATCTATCCAAAACAATATCATTCCAAGAAGACCTTGGTACAACGATGTTAAATTTTCAAAAAAAGAAATTTCAATAATTTGTCGCATGAGAATTGGTCACTGTCTAATTGCAAGTCATTTAAATAAAATTAAAATAGTCGATAGTGATGTATGTGAATGCAATACCGACATAGAAACGTTGGATCATCTGTTCTTTTCGTGCCCAATCCAGTCTTCTGGTAATCTTTACAACGAATTTAGTGAAATCTCTAGACCTTTTAATGTTGCTCACCTCCTAGCTCTCAAAAAAAATAATGTGTATCGTAAGCTAATAAAATTTATTGTTAAAAATAATATCCTTCTGTAATGTACTTTTTGATATTTTATGTTTATTTTTAGTGTTAAGTGACTTTCTTTTATTTGATACTGTTCATAGTGTATGTCTTGTTTATTTTTAAGTTTGAGTGTTCTGTGAATACAATTATGGCACAAATCATACAATATTGTGTGAATTGCCTAATAAATATAAAAAAAAAAAAAAAATGTTTCTCTAAATTTAACAGTTTATGAACCAGTGGCAGATTTTCTACAATTGTAGATTCATTTAATGGTAAAAATCGTCTTTTCGTTGTCCTTTCTTTTAAGGACTCTTGACCTGTGAATGTCCTGCGTCAGATTCCCTCTTGTGACCTTTGTGTATTGAACGTCCTGAAGGTCTGCCTTCATGGACTGCGTTCACATTGAACGCCGAGTGCACTTAGTGACTCGCTAAGACGTTCATAATGACCGGAAACAAACGTATGAAAAGCACTCTGTGGCGTTCAGATTGAGCGTCGAGAGTACGAACCGAACGCTTTAAAACGTAAAATTGTCGAGTTAAAAACGTTCAAACAGTTATAGTATCTGTTGACTTCTATTTTATCTGTGGTATGATGACTTTTATTTGTTTCTGTGGTATCTATTATGTCAGTTGTCATTATTTATGATGGTAATCTGCATCCACAAAGAGTTATTTTATAAAAATATCATTCAAAAATTTCCAATAAAAGGTCAGAGATCATTATTTACTCCACTGCCCAATTGTTTGTCTTTCGATGAAAATATAACCTAAAAAGACACATGCATGATAAATGTCATTTAAAATTAAAAACGCTCAATGCTGCGTTCAAATCGAAATGCCGCGCCGCTCGAAAGCGTTCAGTGAGATTGGAGAAACTTCAGGAACATCCGACACCCGACGTCGAGTGTTAAATCTAACCACAGCCCTGGAGAACATTAATCCTGACCAATTCGATGGTTCTTGAGTGTCATTATTGATACGTGTTTGTTCCAGAACCTTCTTCTCTACCGTACCCATCTTACTTTATCCTCAATTTCGAACAAAATTCGTATGTTTTGTAATTTCATGATCCCTACCTAAGTAATTATCGGTTGTGGATAGATGTACCTACCGATTTATTTTAGTTTCGTAATGTAAAATGATTTTTTTATATGGACTGATTTATAACTGTTGCTTCTTAACATGAATTGCTACACCTGTGTTAAAGACATAAAAAGTGACGATGCTATCATATGTTCGAAATGCCAAAGCAAGTTCCATTATTTATGTGTGGGATTCAGCGAAAGTAATTTTAAACAAATGCTGAGGATGAACAAACTTAAATGGAAGTGTCAAAAGTGTAAAATTGTTACTCCAAAAAAGGCTGATATATCTGAATCTGAGACTGTTTCTGGTATCAATGTCATTAAGCTATTGAATTCTGTACAAAATGAACTGATTGAAATGAGGAAGTCCTTTGATAACATGCTAGAGAAACAGAGAGAGGAATTAATGGATTTAAAAAAAAAAATGGAAACCTGTACGAATAATTTAGTTGAATCCAACAAAAAATCTGATATGTGGGAAAATAACTTCTTGGAGATCCAAGCCAAACAAGAAAAAACAGAATCCAAAATTGAAACCCTCCAAAAAGAGAACAGAGTTCTCAAACAAACTATTAACAAACTAGAACAAACATCCATGGCCTCATCAGTAGAAATTCAAGGACTCCCATTTAATGACAAACATGATTTGCAACCGATGCTAAAATCCCTTTTTAAGCATATTGATTGTGAAGACATACTAAAAAACGAGTCTATTGAGACATCTTTATATACGCACTCTCAAAAAAAAATCGTCACCATTAAATTCAGTTCAAAGGAAGTAAAAGATAGAGTCTTGTTATATAAAAAAAATAATGGAAATTTCACGGCTCTAGACATCGGCTGCTGCAAGGCAATTGGAAACGTTTACATCAACGAAAAACTCACTACATTTAATAAACACCTCCTTTGGTTGGCTAAATCAACTAAGGCTCATGGATATAAGTACATCTGGACCAGACATGGAAATATCTACATAAAGAAGACTGAAGACTCCAATGTGATAGTGGTCAGAGACGTCGGTGATATCCCGACTCGATAACAGTATGAACATCACCAAAGGGAAGCCCAACTATTCACGATGACCAGGATATGGAACATGACCTGACTTCCTGCCAAAAAATTGAAGACGTAAACAGTTTATTTACTCAAACAGATTTCGCAATCATAAACATGAACATTAGAAGCATCAATAAACATTTTGATGAATTTTGCATACTTTTGGGCACAATATCTTTTGGAATTGATTTAATTATACTGACAGAAACGCAAATGCGTGTGGACATTCCGTATTGTATTCCAGGATATTCTGTTCTTTCTCGCACATGTAGACATACGTCACATGACGGCATAACTATTTTCTATAATGATAATACGATTACGGATTTTACATATGAAATGCCAAATTTGATGTTCTCAAACTGCATTTTAATTAACTATAAACATAATAACAAAAAATACTGCATGGTTGCTATATACCGCTCACCATCTTTGTGCGTTAAGTAATACATAAAAGAACTTGCTACATCACTAATTCCACTTGTAAAATCTAAAAATTGTAATAACATAATTTTCACCGGTGATATTAATATTAATATTTTAAATGAAAAAGTTCTAAATGCAGAAGAAAATAACTACCTGAATCTATTATATTCTGAGGGATTCACTTCTTTTATTAACACTACAACTAGACCAAACTTGAGGAACATTGATTCGTGCTTGGACCATATTATGGTGAAATCCAAAGATTCGTTTTTACCTAAGGCAGCCGTGGTGTCAATTGACATAACCGACCACCTCCCGACTTTCTATGGTCATAGTTATATTACGAGTGACGACGTTTGTAACTCTAGTAACAATAAACGTATAAAAGTCGATTATTCTAAGCTCAAATCTTTAATTTCGGTAGAATCATGGCATAATGTTTTCTCTTCCCATGATCCCAATGATGCATTATATCAATTTTATCATGTACTCAATGAGCATACTAACTCTTGTAAAATTGTAAAAACTCTACCCAAAAGTAAACACAAGAAAATACAACCCTGGATTACTCGCGGCATAATTGTGTCTATACATCACCGAAATAAATTATTTATTGAATTAAAAAAACATGAAAAATTCTGTCAGTTGAATAACATGTCCGTTTCATCACAGATTAGACAGAGTTTTATTACTTATCGAAATATGTTGAATTTATTAATTAAGAAATGTAAACAAGAATATTATAATAATGAACTAACTAAGGCAAAGAATGATCCGAAAAGAACTTGGAAAATAATAAATGAAATAGCATCAAGGAAGAGGAAAGAATGTATATCTATCAATAAAATTGAACATAATAATGAATTTGTTACAGACAGTCACAAAATTCCTGATATATTTAACAGATACTTCACAAACATTGCGACAGACCTTCTTTCTAGTATGTCTATGACCAACAATACAGTAACAGACTCACCTACGGATTCGAGTAGTACTAATACAAACATGGCAAACCTGACGGAATTTAACTGTATTACAGAAGAGGAAGTAATTTCAACTAAAAACCTACACAGCTGTAGGACCTGATAATATTTGCGTAGAAACCCTTAAACAAATTAAACAGCACATAGCTAAACCAATTAGGTATATTTTTAATCTTTCACTAGAGAAAGCTATTTTCCCAAATGTACTCAAAATCTCTAGTATAACACCAATACACAAAGGTGGTGCACGACACTTAACTAATAATTATAGACCTATTGCACTCATTTCACAAATCGCAAAAATATTTGAAAAGCTCATTAAAAAGCGATTAATACATTACTTACAAAAGCACAACATTCTATCTAAAAATCAATTCGGATTTAGAGCTAACTTGGGCACTGATGATACATTGTATATGCTTACCAAACACGTACATGAGGAACTAGACAGAGGAAAGAAAACACTTTCAATATTTTTGGACTTAAAGAAAGCATTCGACACAGTTAACCATAATGTACTTATTAAACGCTTGCATAAAAATGGAATAAAAGGAAAATGTTTGTCTTTATTAGAAAATTACTTAAATATGAGATTCCAAAAAACAAAAATTGGTTACGATTACAGCTCCGAGCAAAAGGTCATCCACGGAGTCCCACAGGGTACAGTACTCGGACCGATACTCTTTCTTATTTACATCAACGAACTGTGTAATGCCGATATCCCTGGTATAATACTGTCTTATGCTGACGATACCTCTATCACTGTAAGTGGAAAAACTTGGCGTGAAACATTTGCTAACGCAGATACTTGTTTGCGGGTTGTAAAAACATGGCTGAATAAAAGTTTACTCTCTTTGAACTGTGAAAAAACCCTCTACGTCCCATTTTATACTAATAGTAGATCGGCGCCCACCTGTAACACTGTCCTTAGATTCCATAACAATGACTGTGATAACAATTGCTCCAGATGTGTAGAGGTCAAGACAGAAAGCTCCACTAAATATTTAGGTATCATCATTGATTCACATTTAAGGTGGGACAATCATGTAAACTACTTGTGTAAAAAAATAAGATACTTGGGGTATATATTTAAAAGATTACTTGGTATTGTCAAAACTGACATAGTCAAAATGACATACTACAGTTTGGTACAATCTATGTTGACTTATGGCATGATTGCATGGGGAGGAGTATTGGACAGTCATATTGCTCCATTAGAAATTGTACAAAGAATGATAATTAAAAAAATGTACAACAAACCTCCCAGATATCCCACTAAACAATTATTTAAAGAGAGTGGATTATTTAATCTAAGGAAACTGTATATACTACAATGTCTTAAGTTTATTCACAAAAAGAAAGAAATTTTCATGTTAAATTCACAAAATCGTACCAGTGACCGTCTGAATAGTATTTACAAAGTTCCTAATTGCAATAAGAGATCGACACAGAGACATTCTGTATTTATAGCTCCCAGATCATACAATATGTTGCCATTGTCTCTTAAGTCTTTAAATTGCCATTCAAAATATGTGAGTCATCTTAAGACATGGCTTAAGAACAATGACAACATTCAAGATTTCTTTTTATGATTTCTTTTTTTTTGTTCTTCTCTCTTCTGTCTTTTTCTATGTGTTTATCTCTTTTGATTATCTATATTTTACTTTTGTGTCATCATATATCTGTTTACTTTTATGTATTTTACTTCATTGCTTTTTATGATTTGTTCTAATATAAGTGGGTACATACTTATTTTACTTTACTATCATCATTAACTGTTTACTTTTAATTTATGGATTTTGCTATTTATGGATTTTGCTATTTTATGATTTAACGCTTTTTTGTGATCAGAATATTGTTTACTTGCAATTTGTATAATTTTCTTTATCACCATTTAGGTGGGGAATTATGATTTTTCAACTTGCGTTGTCTAAAAACTGTTTAATTGTAACGCGCAACCAACATCTTCCTTTGTAAATTTTATTTAGGTATACCCACATACAGGCTAAGCCTTGTGGGATTTTTGGTGTAATGTGTAATATGATCTGTCTAATATGTGTGTATGTTTTTTTTGCATCTATTTATATTATGCTATGTACCGAAAATTTGTTTAATAAATAAAAAAAAAAAAAAAAAAAATAATTCTACGATTTTTTTTTTTTTTTTAATAAAAAATGAATATGTTCTTGTTAAACAAGTACATATATATCTTCCTACGTTCCCTAAAATAAACAAATAAATGCTTGTTTATTACCGATTAATTTTTCCTTTTAAGGGCAGTTGAAAAGTGTTGATCCGGTGGTGTCTGATGGGCCGGAAGGATCTGATGGGTGGGGGGGGGGCTGAAGAGATGGGAGAAACTGAAGGGACGAGAGGGTCTGAAGAGATGGATTATAATTATATACTCTAGAAGATCGACCATTTTTATATAGGTATATTTTAAACAGGCAGGACATGCCTATATAAATAGCGAAACTATACATTTTCTTAAACTATGTCTTAAATATCGCGGTTGTTATAATTGTAATCGTTGCTATTAAAATATTTTTGATCTTTGGCCTTTCAGGAGGAAACAGTTAAGAGGTTATTAACACGTGGCAAACTATATCGAGTTCCGCCGACACAAAATGGCCCACACAAAGTACCTGACAAAACGAATTAGTAATTGAAAATAGTACCAGCTCATAAAAAATAACAATCCTTGTTTAATACATATAAAAGTTTGGTTCGACATTGTTAAAATATCGTTGTGACCGAATGTAATGGATTCCATGCCTGAACGTAATATTGTTAACAAATTCTATTAAAGAAAATATGTCGAAGGGAGCGATCATTATCAAGATGGAGCAGAGATTCTAGAATAAAGAGGCATCAAAGGGCATTTGTTACCTAATTCAGTTTTAACTGACTTACATCAGCCAAAATTATTTTATCACGTCTTCCGAATTGGATGATTCAGTTTTCAATAAAAAGGGATCATTTCTGGGATGGTTACAACTGAACTTAGCCAAGAGGTTTGATGATGGTAATAATGAGAGATCATGAAACTCGTCAGTTTGTGAGGGCTTTGCGTATTAATATATAGGCGAATTGTATATGAAAGATAATATTAGGTAGGTACTACATACATACTAGGGTTTCTTTTCTGAGTTCCCGAACCCAGTCAAAAAATATAGCAGTTATACAACAGTACCTAAAAGTATTTTCTGTAAAAATAAAATTAAGGCCCTTGTATGTATATACCCTGGGTATATGGATGTACCCAAAAATGCAAACTAAATTACCTTTTAATGTATGAAACATGAAAAAAATATTCTATATTATCACCTGATATGTGATAGATATAGGTACAACATTTCATCGTGCAAAAAAGGTAAAAGGTATAATTTAGAGTTTTTTTAAGGCAACAATAATTATTAAAATATAATAATAATAAAACTCAGCCGGTAGATTTTCATATTCTCTTTCGATTAAAGTAAAAATCTACTAAAATAACAAATCTACTAAAAGTACTACACAAATTCAAAAAACTCATGCAATAAAATAAAGATGTGCATACAAACTGTTCCTTATTTCAAATACGTATCTTGTGAGGGTACCTACTGGGGAAATTATTTTCAGAATATTATTTACTATATAGCCTACTAGAAACTCTTAAGGTATTGCTATATAATTGTGTCATTAACATTGAATGTGTTCGGGATACCCCCGTTCCACCTCACTTTGAATACCAATACCCTGGCCTTAAATCGTAAGTTATGTCAGAACTGTACCTACATTTCCTTATTCTGTGGTTGCGAATACCTAATTATTAATTTGGAGACAGTTGTAGAAGCATATTTCCTTTAAATCCTTTCCATGCCATTGTCCCCTCACCGATGTATGAGAATTGTCACTTGTCAAAATAATTTTGGGTGACAATAAGTTTGAAGACCACTGCGTGTGGATTTGTGCACAGAAAAAATAATCAGTGAACCAGGAGTATAGAAGCATCGGTGAGATAGTTTAAAAATACAGTCCACTACCTACCATCTAATACCCATCACCTGATGTTTTCTACAACAGTCTTCAATTGTGTAAATCTGTGTGTATTTTTATTATTATTAATTTTCAATAAAATATAGGTACCTAATAACTGGTTTGAATGTCAGAAGGTACACTGTTTTTTTTCCCTTTCTCAAAAAAACCTAAAATGCTTGTGCTGAGAAATCGAGTAGGAACATATTAGGGTAAAACCGCCTAATACGCCCCACTTTTTTTTGAATAAAAAATCACAGATTTACAAAAACTGAAAAATATTTATTCAAAAAATAAATTTAATACTAAAGGTACAATATTGCATTCAAATAATTTTGATATGATCAACACAAGAATTATAAAAAAATAATTAATTTTTTGTGGAGTGGGGCATTTTAAGACACGATTGATGCCTAATACGCCTCACTCGTGTCGCAAAACGCCCCATCAAATTCAAGACAAGACTTCTTACAATAAAAACAAAATAAGAAGCAAAATGAACATAAAATGAATTTTAACAACACTTACAGTACATTCTTTAAGAATACACTTACTTTAAGGAAAAAAACTATGAACAATTATAAAATAAAAGTCTTGAAAAAATTAAGTAATACCTAAGGTAAAAACAATAAACAATTTTAAAATAAAATTCTTGAAAAAATTAAGTAATAGGTAGATTAAAAACAACGAACAATTACAAAATAAAATTCTTGAAAAAATTAAGTAGGTATCTAATGGGTAGGTTAAAAACAATGAACAATTATAAAATAAATTTCTCTGACTCAGTTCGGGGTTTCGGGCCATGAAATTACTAAACCATTTGTTGCCAGCTGTCTTAGATTCATTTGAAAAAAAATTTTTAACATTTAGATTATTAGCTAATTGATAGGCCATGACTTTTACGTCTTTCCTATCAGGTGCAAATCCTACTTTTTCCAATTTTTTTATATGTGCTACTAGCTTTTTCTCGTACTCCACTTTAAATACCGGATTGCGTCCAAGGGGGCCTTTAGGTTTGCGCGTAATAAGATGCCTTCTTAGTGTTCTGGAAGGAATTTTATAAGCTCTGGAGGCCTCGTTCACTCCCATTTCTTTATTTTCCACTTTATTCATAGCTTCATCGAGGTTCTGTGCGCTCCACGACGCCCGAAGGGTCTTTCTTTCATATCCACCCGACATCTGTAAACAATACACAACATAATCCTTCTTAATACAATGTATGTACTTATATAAGTTTTTTGCATAGGTACAAGCAGGTGGGGCATTTTGCATACAAGCAGGTGGGGCATTTTAGGAAATTTGCTCCTCAAAACGCCCCACCATCAATGTGAGAATATTTTAAGGTTATGTCGTTCAGCAACTTTTCGAAAACTAAGACAATTTAATGTATTATACCACACAACAAGTATATTCCAAATAAAAAAATAAATTATTTAAGAATATCAATTTGTATGAAACTTACCGCAAATTGTCCGAACACAATTTTTTTATTTTTTTATTTTTTTTTGCAACAAACAAACGGCGGAGCGTCGTTCCACCTCGCATGCCAGTGGAATACTAACGGTCATACACGTGTAAGAGCTCTGCTTCGTAATACTCTCCGTGTACGTAGGAGAAGGGTGGGGCGTTTTACGAAGTGGGGCGTATTACCCGGTTTTACCCTATAGTAACTATACAATTACATGAAAACACATAAAATACACAAAATCAACAAAATTATTATAAGTATGACACTGTTTTAATCCACGTTATAATGATTTTTGAGCCTGATCGCTTTCGACGGTTGCATCATCAAACTGTGTCGTACTTGTACCTAATAATTTCATTATGAATTTCCACTTTGTGAACGAATCAACGTTAAACTTAATAAAATCAACAATTTTAGAATAATCACAAAAAAGCAACAAATAACAAATAAAATTATACCCCATGATTCTATAGACCCTTTTTCTACTGCTTGTGTTTTTTTTTATTACCTAGCTGTTCATGATATGAGTCTCTTATATCCGTTGGTTATTCATAGATAAAAATGTTCTGCTATTTATGTGTAAAGGTTTTCTGTTATTTTAAACAACGACATTCGGGTTCTTTTAATATCCATAGGGTCGTATTACAAGAGTTATTTGAGAAAAATATAAGAAAAGGTAAGGTCCCGTACTGCGAAAATACTGCTTACGGGACTTCAACCATTTCTTACATAATTCTTAAATAACTCCCGTAATACGACCAATAATATTACAATTTTCTTAAAAATATCGAAAAGTCTTGATACTAAAAATTCTTCGAATAATAAATGAGTAGGGTATTTTCAACATTATTTTGATGGATAGGTAGGAAAAGTCTGATTTTTTTTAAAGTGCCAATTCTATACATAAACAAAAAAAATGCATAGTATTTACGCATGTAAATGTATTAGTAGACTCGTGGTTGCTGATTGGTTTACACCATTTGGTGTCCTTAACAACAAACATCAACAAACCTGACAGTACGTATCTATCTCTCGAAGTGAGCGCACGTTTGATTTTTTATGGTGACCATGTGTTCTAAATTAAGAATTTCATTTTTTATTTCAAACTTATGTATTTTATTTTTTGTTTAATATCGATATATAATTATTATTATAAACATGTGTTATCACCGTCTTAGTATAGAATAAGTGTCCATTATTTATTTGTATTAGTTACATAGATATATTATTTATGTATGTGTGTTTGCCTCAATGAACTATTATGTAAATATTTTGTAAAATAGAATTTATTATTTTGTAAAATAATATGTAACTGTTTATTATTATAAGGATTAATTACTTCATAATGTATTCTTTTATTTTCCTAATAAAAAGTATCTAATAAATATTTTGTTTAAATATTACTTTCCCAGGAGATGCCCATTAACATTTGCAGAAAATACCTAATAATATAGACCCATTGAAGCCGCATGGTACCGGGAGTAAGAATAGGTATGAAAAGATTTGAAGGTTTTGAAGATATATGCATGTGAAAGTTACAACCGTTTTATATCATGAAATGATAAAAAAAAATCCCATAATATTTTTTTCTTTTACACCATGGTCACTCTATGAGCTTTGGCACTCTTAAAAAAATCAGACTTTACTCCAGAACGAGGCATCTTGTTATTGGGTGCGTGTTAAATAAATATTTTACATAGTAGGTATCTATATAGAACTTCGTACCTACTGTCAAGACAATGAACTATTGGTAGATACATATAAGTATATAAGAACTTTAAATTATGATTTTTTTTATGTAGGTATATAGGCACTTGAAGTGCATACCTACTCATTTTATGTAGGTATATAGGCACTTGAAGTGCATACCTACTCATTTTATGTACATAGGTATATAGGCACTTGAAGTGCATACCTACTCATTTTATGTAGGTATATAGGCACTTGAAGTGCATACCTACTCATTTTATGTAGGTATATAGGCACTTGAAGTGCATACCTACTCATTTTATGCAGGTATATAGGCACTTGAAGTGCATACCTACTCATTTTATGTAGGTATATAGGCACTTGAAGTGCATACCTACTCATTTTATGTAGGTATATAGGCACTTGAAGTGCATACCTACTCATTTTAATTATCAACTAAAGTAGATAGGTAGGTACCTATATAGTTAGTTCTACAAAGTCGAGGTGTCCTACATATATTAACATACGTAATTAATGTTTAAACTACACGTATATTTTGATTGAAACCATGTAATTTTATTATCTAAAGTAATAAAGCAATCAATATGTTAGTGTATGTGTGTGTGTATGTGTGTGTTTGTCTCACGCCTTTTGAAAAACCAAGAGCATCTAAAAATCTAATTTATGTGCGAACATGTACCAGTATACCTGATGCAGTGTCACGCTAAAAATAATGCGATTAAAATGCTGAATTTTAAAGATATTTCAATAATTATTTTTTTCATACAAAATTTTCCAAGTCATATCTGTCAAAAAAGTGTACATTTTGCACGCAAATATCTGTTTGTTTAAAAGTTAGAAGTACGTATTTACACGAAAAAAATATATTTTCAAGTATAACTTAGCTTTTAAGTGAAAAACATGGTGAATATTTTGTCTAATTATAATGTTTAACTTATTTTTAAAGTAAGCGTTTTGTACAAATGTACATATAACCCCGCCATTTTAATATCTTTTCATACGATATTTAATTTTCCCACCGAATGAATATGTTCTTTAAAATAATATACCTTTGAAATAAATGTGATTATGAAATAATAAAATGAAACACAAGACTTTATAGCAAGTTTTAAGACATATATTGTTAAAGTCTGTTAATTATTAGTAAAGATATAGGCATAATAAAATTGCATAATTTGTATATAATATTTGATATTTCGGACAATTTTCGTTTTTGTGGCTTCGAACAAACCAATGTAGGTACCTACCTACATATCCAAAAAATGTATCGAGCCCATTTGATATTAATATTGGAATGGTTACTATGGTAACGGAAAGATTCTGATATTCAAATAAAATTTGTTATGAATTGAATTTATTTAGAACATTGTTGTAGGTAGGTACCTACCTATTACTATTTACTTACAAATCACACAACAATATACTGATTTCCTATCAGAAAATTGTATGCGATGTGCTCCTAAACCGTTTGTCCGATTATTATGAAACTTTGGTGAATTGTCGAGCGTTTGCCCGGAATGGTTTCTGGATTTAAACTTTTTTCTTATTCTTCTTCTTCTTCGTGTATTTGGTCATTTCACCTATGAAGGGGGAGTATTCTGGGAAAAGAAGGTCCGACTGTCCCTCCATCTCTTCGCAGGTCTTCCAGGACGGTTTGTGGATTTAAACTTTTTTCTTCTTCTTCTTGATCGTGTATTTGGTCATTTTACCTTAGAAGGGGGACTAACCTGGGAGAAGAAGCTACAATTGTCTTTCCATCTCTTCGCAGGTTTCTGGATTTGAACTTTTTTCTTCTTCTTCTTCTTCTTCGTGTATTTTTGGTCATTTTACCTATGAAGTTGGAGAATCCTGGGAGAAGAAGGTCCAACTGTCCTTCCAACTCTTCACAAGTCTTCCAAGACGGTTTTTGGATATAGACTTTTTTCTTCTTCTTCTTTTTCTTCTTCATCCAATTTTCCTTCCATATCTTCGCAGGTATCTGGATTTAAACTTTTTTCTTCTTCTTCTTCGTGTATTTAGTCATTTTACCTTTGAAGGTGGAGTATCCTGGGAAAAGAAGGTCCTTTCATCTCTTCGCGGTTCTTCCAGGATGGTTTTTAGATTTAACTTTTCTTAACCGACTGAAGGGACGGGATGTAATGAAGGGAAGGGATGCACTAAAGGGCCTGAAGGGACGGGAGGTATAAAAGGTCCTGAAGGGACGGGAGGTACTGAAGGGCCTGATTGGTAGGGACGTAATGATGGATTGAAGGGACGGGAGGTACTGAAGGGCCTGAAGGGACGGGAGGTTCTGAAGGGTCTGAAGCGACGGTTCATGGAGTCTAATTCTTTTTCTTCTTAATTTTATGTAGACCTTACAGTTTTTACACAAACTATTTCCTTTGGTCTTTTGCTTCGTTTTCTTATTTTATGTAGAACTTTGGTGAATTTTATACAAACTATTTCCTATAGATTAATCTTCTTCTTCTTTTGTGAAGACCTTTTAGTCTGTTTTTATACAATCTATTTCAAATAATTCTTCTATTTTATGTATTTTTTCTTATTTTATGTAGACCATTGGGATAGTTTTTTATACAAACTATTTCTTATAGTCTTATACTTATTCTTCTCTTTTTTATTTAGACTTTTGGGTTAGTTTTAAGTCTACTGGTCTTTTGTGCAGAAATATTATTAACAATATGCACACTTGATGAAAATACATATGTAAAAACGAATGGGATGTGACGGTGTAATCTGCACTAGAATCTTTTCAATACTTTTGTTTAATCAAATTTTAACCATTTATATCATCCTATTTTGAATAATTTTCAACGCTTTCATATTTTATTTCGTTGACGATATTTAAAGAATGGGGGTTTTGGCCATTACTGAACTCTTCACAACGTTTATATTTAAATTATAAACTATTTACTATTTATTTATTTATTTATTTCTTTTATTTATTTATTTATTTATTATAAACAATACAATACAATACAATGTTGATTACATACTAGAGTTAGAAGTTACATATGTTTGTGTGTGTGTGTGTGTGAGGGTGTGTGTGTGTGTGTGTGTGGGTGAGGGTGTGTTTGTATGTGTGTTTGTGTGTGTGAGGGTGTGTGTGTGTGTGTGTGAGGGTGTGTGTGTGTGTGTGTGTGTGTGTGTGTGTGTATGTGTGTGTGTGTGTGTGCGTGCGTGTGTTTGAGTGTGTGTGTGTGTGTGTGTGTGTGTGTGTGTGTGTGTGTGTGTGTGTGTGTGTGTGTGTACTATAGTTTAAGTCTTCTTCTTCGTTAATGTAGACTTTTGTGTCAATTTTAAGTCTATCAGTCTAATTGTGCAAAAATATAATGCACACTTGATGAAAAAATATAAAAACGAATGGGATGTGACCAACACTAGATCTTTTCAGTACGCATTATTTAATCAAATTTTAACCACATTCCAACATCCAAAATTACTAATTTTTTTTTATATGTACATATTACAATTTGTTTTCGATGATAATATATAAAAATGGGGGTTGTGGCCAAACCAATCTCTTTACAACGTTGATAAACAGTCATATTTAAAACCATTACGCATAGTCCATGCCAGCAGAAATTATATATTATACTTCATTCACACTTTATAGCAATATATAAAAAAGCATGGGTTGTGGCCATCACGAACATTTTACAATGCTCAAACTCAATCAAATTTCAAACCACTTTTCATGGTCCGATTTTGCAAAATAATTGGGTGACAATATTATAAAAACGATTGCTTATTCCTTCACAATTTTACATTCTTGGCCAACGGCGGGACATAAAAGCTAGTAATCAATAAATAGACCTACTTATTAATATATACCTACAGGAAAATACAAGTATAGACACTTATTAAAAATTCTTCTAGCAATAGACTTTATTGTTAATAAATTCATTAACAAGAATAAGGAGTACCTATCAAATTATTAGGTATACCTACCAATCTAACAAAAAGCAGATGTTTGACCAAATTTATATGTCGATCAAAAGGCATTTATTATATAGGTAGGTAGGTACTAGGACCCGGACAGACGTTGTTCTGCTACAGACCACCATCTTCATAATGTAGACCGCATTTTATATAGACCTCATTATATGTATTTTACCAATTTTTAATTTTCTACTCACATCCATCCATTGTTCTGTTTGAAAAATGATGCAGATATTACTAATCTAAAGGACTCCGCTTAGTTTATTATAATTCCTTTACTTCCTTTTTTTAACCAAATAAACATGTAGTAGGTAGGTAATATAGCGAACTTAAGGTAGGTACAATAATTCAAAAGTAAAAATTACCGAATATTTTTTATTATTGCATATGTGCAAACATTGGATTTTTTTTCCCTGTCGGGAGTCAAAGATATTTTTGGTGAACGTTGCGCAAGCGCATAAAGTGATCACGTAAACCAGCCGATGACAGTTCGTAAGCCCTGTAGGTGCCTTGATTTCCCGGCTCTCCTACAGTAAATATTCCAACTTCGTCTCTATTGAGATAATTAAAAATCTGTTAAAAATTACCTATAATTGCCAGATATATAAATTGTAGGCACGCATGTTTTCTTAACGCAAAGTAAGAAATTAGTAAATAGGTATCTACCTACTTAAATTAAGGAGATGATAATGAAAGGTACAAAAAATTACAAACAGGAATGATTTTTTATACATATATAGGTAACATAATTGCAAATTTATCATGTAGTTTCACTCCGATCTGCCGAATGAACAACACTATCAATTCCTATCCATAACACATACCTAATTTTTCAGCTCGCGTGTCGTTTGAAGTAGGTACATTCAGCAAAACTACGAAATAGTTTAAGTCCTGATATTTCGTCGTCTAACTCACTTTTTATTTAAAAAAAAATTAAAGAAGGAATTATGATCCCTAAACACCTTATCCTAATTTCCTGTACCTACTTATCCTTTTTCCAGTTGTTTATTTTCTTATAAAGTGTATATTTTTCTTTCTTTTTTTTTCCTTTCTTTATTTTCTTTCTTTTTATTTTCTTATAAAGTGTATATTTTTCTATACCTATATGTTAATTTAATGTACCTACTTATTTCTCTTTACTTTTTTGTATTTCGTTATAAATAGTTTTGTTGTTGTAGATACAAACCTATTAAATAATATTTCTACTTTGTAGGTAATCTGGTTGGTTGAAAGAAATTTTCTAATGGTAAAAAGCCCACTTCAGTGTGTAATTTATTTGTTTTTATTATATACTTATTTGTTAATAATTTATTCAATTATTTTTAACAAAACAATCATAATAGTACTTACCTACACATCTAAAGAATAGGTAGGTAATGGAAGAAAACTCCAAACCAAATTAAGGAGATGACTGGGAACGACCTTTATTCGGCGGTGCGAGCTGCGGAGGGCAGAGAGGACTGGAGGCGACTAGTTCTGTCCATTAGCGGCACCATAGATCACGACCATCAGCATTGAGGAAACGCAGAAGTTGAGAGAGAGGAAGAAAACAAAATGAGGAAGCAGAGATAGTAAAAATAATGCAACTGTTAGTGCTACAATTTCTTGTTGAACAAAATTATTTATTAATGTATATTATGTATATGGCTTGAAATGATGTAACATGCATGATTAGATTAGATTAGATTAGTTTAAATATAGTTAGCATTGAATAAATCTACTTGGTAGGTAGGTACGCAAATATTGAATTAGTTACATTGAGTCTAAAGTTTGTTCTGCAATAAGGAATATGAAATAAATTGTTCACACGAACTGGCCTTCCTTTTATTACATGGATGTTTATAAGATTTACCAGCTCCGGTGAGTCTTCAGAATTTTATGTAATTTTATGTTTTTCTACATCAGAGGCTTTTAAGAATATGATACTTGTTAGATACACGGTAGTTATCGTAGCGTTAATTGAGTGTTAAATTTAAAAATTTTAAAACCTTACCCTGGATTCTCTCAATTCTTGAAATATGTACATACCTACATCATAGTTAGGGCCAGGGGACCATGAACCTAACACAGCGTACAAACAAATAAATAAAAGTACTTAAATTAATGTTTATAGTATGAGTTTATACGCTTATCAGTATATTATAGTACGTGTCTATACTTTTCGTTACGAAACAATGATTATATTATAGTACGTGTCTATACTATCGTAAGTAAGATGAAAATAAATGCCCTAAGGTGGTTCGGCCACATAGAAAGAATGAGTGATGACCGTCTGACAAAAAAAGTATACAAGGCTGATAAAAGAGGAATGAAAAGTAGAGGTCGGCCAAGAAAGAGTTGGCACGATCACATAAATGGGATTTTGAAAGATGGAGATGTTAGAAGTAAGAATAATAGAAGAGCGTGTATGAGACGATGTATGGACGTGAATGAAGCGAGGAATGTATGTCAAGAGAGAGGAGTCTGGCGTTCGGTTCTCTCTGCTTACCCCAAATAGGGAAATGGCGTGATGGTATGGTATGGTGTCTATACTTTTCGTTACGAAACTATGAGTTTATACGCTTTATATGAGTATATTATAGTACGTGTCTATACTTTTCGTTACGAAACTATGAATTTATACGCTTTATATGAGTATATTATAGTACGTGTCTATACTTTTCGTTACGAAACTATGAGTTTATACGCTTTATATGAGTATATATAGTACGTGTCTATACTTTTCGTTACGAAACTATGAATTTATACGCTTTATATAAGTATATTATAGTACGTGTCTATACTTTTCGTTACGAAACTATGAGTTTATACGCTTTATATGAGTATATTATAGTACGTGTCTATACTTTTCGTTACGAAACTATGAGTTTATACGCTTTATATGAGTATATTATAGTACGTGTCTATACTTTTCGTTACGAAACTATGAGTTTATACGCTTTATATGAGTATATTATAGTACGTGTCTATACTTTTCGTTACGAAACTATGAGTTTATACGCTTTATATGAGTATATTATAGTACGTGTCTATACTTTTCGTTACGAAACTATGAGTTTATACGCTTTATATGAGTATATTATAGTACGTGTCTATACTTTTCGTTACGAAACTTCAAACAATGCTCAGACCTAATTATTCTTTGCTTTATTAAAAGCATTTATTTTACAAAAGTAATTTATTCTTAGAAAAATCAATGAAAAAACAAAGGGGTTTTATATTTTTATGTAGTGAATGGTTTTCGTTTGACGTCAAATTAATGAAATTTACGTATTTTAATCGATTCAATTTAATGACAAAGGTTAACTATTGCTAACTTATTAAACGAGTTTTTTACCCTCGCTACAACTCAGTTGGAAAGTAAAAAAAGCGTTGTGTATTGCCATTTTCAAAGGCTTTAATTTTAAGTCTATTAAATATGTACCTTAACTTTGTCCCGGTCGTAATTCAAGCGACCTTAAAAATATTGTAATGGTGGATTTCGTTCAAAGTTACGAATCTTACAATTTGATTCTTTTTAAAAAAAAAAAATCGTATCGTTCAGTCTTTAGCTATTTTTTTAACAAATGCGATGTTTAACTATATTTTGAAATCTTTCTTATTTATGTTTGGAAATCGTTATAAACTCTCATAGAAAATAATAAATAAATTTGATATGGTAAAATAAAACCAAAATTTTCAGTTCTACTACTTTTAAAAAAAAAATTGGTTTCATTTTACCATACCAAATTTATTTATAATTTGAAATGGAGTTCTACCAAGAATTGTCCATAGAAAAGTTAAAAAAAGAAAAACTCTCATATACCTACCTATATGTATTTATAAGGAAATTGAAAAATAATCGTTGAACCGTTGATCATAGCGTAAGGGTCATATTATTATGGGAGTTATTTGAGAAAAATAAAAGATTAAGTTGAGGTCAAATGCTAATATTAATAATTGAAATCGTTCAATATGAACGATCGTCTGTAACATTATATTATAGCTTTAGAAGTTATGAACACACCCATTAACATAGTAAAAAACCTACAGCAAATATTACCGAATTTTTATACATTTTCAACAATGTACGATATATTATAATGAATTTTCAGTGTTTTTAATTATTTTAAGATTTTAATTGAATCGCAACAGAGACTATGTATGTAAGAAGATATTTGAACGATTGTATGTAATCATTAAAATCAAATAAGCTTGTAAAACTAAAAGTGCTTCATAGGTGTATGAAAAATTCGTTGAGTGACTAGTACCAAAATTACTTAGACATTTGAGAGTACCTACTAAGCCTTTCCTATGCGGGGACAAATTTCTTCCTATTTCTTATGCTGGGACAAATTTCCTATGCTGGGACAAAAACTTCCCAGGTTAAATTCCCGGTAGAGATATGGTGTTTCGTTGTGGCAAATTATTATAGCATGATATAAAATGAAAATTAGAAATACATTAAAAAAGTATCTTGTAACAAGAGATTTTTCATCGTATAAGAAGGCGGTTTGTACATATATTATATGGACCACAAGTAAAATTCCAAAATTTGCGCACCACACGCAATTTTTCCAAGTTTTTTGCCGAACTACACAAGTTGTCAACACTGTTTTTGTTAATAGTAACTAAATATAATACCAACTAAATATCTGGTTCCTCGTAACCAAATGTTTTGTGCACACAGCCAAACCGTTATTATTATAAAACTTGAGTTACTATTTTAAAAATATTATTTAAGTATTGATAGCCAAATACTTTATTTTATTTTATTTTGTATAGCTTCTTGGGCAACTAAGGTACTATGACAAATAATTTAACACGCACCCAATAACAAGTTGCCACATTTTGGAGATTTATGATATCTCACAGATCCAGACTGAAAACACAATAAAAAACTGTGTCTCCACCGGAAATCGAACCCTGGGACCTTTAGCTTAACAGTCAGATACCTAACCAACTGAGCCACGAAGGCCGACAATGTATGACTGTGACGGTATGGATGGATTATTTATTTGAAGTGTCATATTTCATATCAATGGAATTTATTTTACTTTCAACAGCACATATACCAACAAATAATTAAACACTGTTATTATAATAAAATGCATTGTATGTAGGACAGAATACACAGTTAAAAGTGTGTCTCTACCGGGAATCAAACCCGAGCAGACAAATATGAAACCAACAGTTCCCTAACTCCTTTAAACAAGCTTCTTCCTTCACACCAATAATCCTTCCTTTTCCTCATTTTAATCTCATTATATATTGTTTTTTTTTTATCAATCGTATTTTTTCCTCATATTATTGTTATTCATTTAACTTCTGCTCACCACACTTTAATTTTAACAGCACCATAATGTAACCACACAATTTACAAAGCTGTAGTTTTCTGAAATAAAATAAATATAGGCCGACAGTTTAGAAGGAGCTTCATAACTCCGAGGTTAGATTGAGTTTACTTCAAAGAGTCAGTACCTCATATTCAGTAACTATTGGAACTTAATTAGGAACGTTCTAAAATTGTAAAATTTAGATTTACGGTCTTATTTCAGCGTTATAAAATATCAACTTGGACTAAATGGAATAGAACATACCTAATTCACAATTTTCAAAATTATTCATAATACGTCTGATTCAGTAACTTTTTAAGAAAGTTCCGGCCAATAAAGGTACGTTCCTATTCCATTTAGTCCAAGTTGATATTTTATAATGCTGAAATAAAACCGTAAATCTAAAATCTACAATTTTAGTATGTTCCTATTTTAGTTACAATAGTTACTGAATACGGGGTAATATATTAGGTACCTACTCGTACCTAAATTACATTAGGTCAATGTGCTTCTTCAATACCTGCATTTAAATAAAAAAGAACCAAGCGTGTTTGTATGTAATTGTTTCCCTTCAAAATAATTCATTAATATTTAGGTAACAAATATTTTGAATAAATAAATAAATAAAATTATGGAAACCAGAACAAAACGAGTTCTCCACCTGCGGGCGATAATTTTGTTTAAATAGGTAGCCAATAATTTGAATTAAGGATCCTCTCTCTTGTTTTATTAATTACAGGCCCTCTTTCTTGATTTTCCAGTTCCTGATGTAAGTTTATTCCCCGAGTCGGTTAGCTGATTCACCTCCCAAATAATTGCACCCCTGCCTACCATGTTACATTATGCAAACTCAACATCAGGGGTGACAGACCAACTGTCTTATTTAATTTTCTCATAATTATCATTCATACATTTAGACATAACATCATGTCTACAACTTCCACGTGTGTTAGTGACATCAAGTACAGCGAAAAGGATCACAACCATAAAATAACGAGTGGGTTGTGGCTAACGCTAAACTCCTCACTAACAAGTCACGCCACAAATTATTCAAAGTTTGTATTGAAAATATTCAGCATTTTAATGAAATGAGTTTGTTAAATTATTTTTGTATGTGATTCTCATAACACGTTGTTCTCAGCCGGGGCGGGGTGGACATCTTCAATGTGAAATATGATAAGTTTCGTCGCGAGATATTGAAGGTGATACGCTCCTAATTTTCCTCCCTCGTACCCTCCTATCCATCCCAAACAAATTGTATATGTGCATGTGTGTGTGTGTGTGTGTGTGTGTGTGTGTGTGTGTGTGTGTGTGTGTGTGTGTGTGTGTGTGTGTGTGTGTGCGTGTGTGTGTGTGCGTGTAATATGAGTTGTTTACAGTATTTTCTTGTTATTGATGGAAAGCTTGTTATTGGCTCTGAATTCTATGTTAAAATTTGTATTATAAAAAATGTAAATGAGCTGTTGGCTTCCCAAATAAATAAATAAATAAATTTTTGATTTAAATATTTTAATATGAAAACTTGATAATTCTTCCATACTATTGTTTGAAAGTGATGTGCACTTTTACAAATTTGAAAATAAAAAATAAAAAGTTTCGAGTTATTTATTGATTATAGACTATAGTGGGTAGGTAGGTACTCATTAGATGATTTTACAATTTTGTATTTTTGTATATATATAGGTAATACTCGCTTAGACCACATTAGATTGAAGGATATCTGATCAGTGCTTCTCAATTTTTTTAACTGTCAAATATTTCAAAGTGACCCGAAGCTCAGGAAACTAAAATTTAAATTTTATTTTCAAATTGGTAAAAAGGCACATCACTTTCATAAAAAACCATTGAAGAAATATCAAGTTTTCATAATAAAATATTTAAATAAAAAAATATTAAACAAACTCATTTCATGAAAATGTTGAATATTTTCCAAACAAAATTTGAATACTTTATAGAGTGACTTGTTAGTGAGGAGTTTAGCGTTGGCCAAAACCCACTCGTTCATTTATATTTTGTTACGGTATGAATCTAAAAAATGTATTTTTAATTTATCGCTAATCAAATGGAGTCAAATTGAAACGTGTCCATCATTTTGTACATACATTCGCGCGTCAAACTAAACATGTTATTTTTTGTATTAAATTTTTGATTTTCAAATACGTAATATTCTCTCTAATCTAAACCTGCCACAGTAACTTAAAACAGATTCACTTATTTATCCAATCATGGACTTCAACTCCGATCTGCTGAACGTACGACACTATCCATCCCTGTCCATAACACAGAATTTTTCAGCTCGTCATTCGAAGTACAATCAGCTAGACTAATATGCAATAGTCTAGTCCGAAGAACTAAAGAAGGAATATTTTTTCCTAAACACCAGATCCTGATTTCCTCTCCTTGTTCTTTCCTAATCCTTTTTGGTTTGTTTTTAATATTTATATTATTCTATTGTTGATTAAAGTACCTACAATTATAATTTTGTCATACTTTGTAATCTGATTGGTTGGAAGAAATTGCCTAATGGCAATAACCCCACCAGTGTGCATAATCTTTGTTTATATTATGTAGAAAAAGATTAATAAAATAAAAGTAAATATGTAAATTTAAGGAATGTTTTATGCGTAAGTACCTACCTAATAATCACCTGTAAGTTTCAACCCTTACAGTGTTTGAAACTAGTCGGTAGATATTGTTTAAATCGATATGAAACTTTGCCTACAAATTGCATTTTCCCTTCACCGAGTCTACATAATGTGTAGTGAATAGAAGGTGCCTAGAGGAGGAGTAAGGTGTATGAAGTGAGGGGTTTAGCATTACAGCTGGTGGATATTCACCATGACATGTGCTAGTTTCACAGACTAGTTTCGTAGTGATTACTGTGAACTGCATAGTCCACGTGAAATTAAGATATCATAAAGTCATGTTGAAAGTGTTTTATTGTCGCGTGGCATAGTCGAATGAAACGTAGATAGTTTAATTAATATCTATTATATTTCTATGGAATCAAATGTCATAGATGAAAACAATCGAAACAAATTCATGTTTGGAGTACGTGAACAAATTCACAGTGTTCCATTTTCAAACTAACATGCCCATGTAAAACTTTTGATTGATAGGTATTCAGAGTAACAACGTAACGATATTCACAGTGTTCCAGATCACAACAAGCGTTATGAAATCAGTTCCACAGCGTTATATTATTAGATATACCTACCTACCCATTATTGTTTAAAATGTCGTACATATAATTAAGTATTTACATGTTAATAATTATGAATATTTATTAAGGACAAGTTGCAACCTGTGAGATATTCACAAAATTAAAATAAAACATCATTTCAATTTGTGTTTTGTTAACATTTATCTAACCAAGACTGGGGTTGGTCTTGGTCATGGTCTTGCATTTACAAATGTGGTCTTGGTCTTGTTCTTGCATACCTAGTCTTGGTCTTGGTCTTGCATATATAGTCTTGGTCTTGGTCTTGCATTTACAAATGTGGTCTTGGTCTTGTTCTTGCATACCTAGTCTTGGTTTTGATCTTGCATATATAGTCTTGGTCTTGCATACATAGTCTTGGTCTTGGTCTTGCATACATAGTCTTGGTCATGGTCTTGTATTTACAAATGTGGTCTTGGTCTTGTTCTTGCATACCTAGTCTTGGTCTTGGTCTTGCATACATAGTCTTTGTCTTGTTCTTGCATAAGTACCTAGTCTTCACCTTCATGTACCTAGTGTTCACCTTCGATAGTAGGTAGGTACATATTATTTATTTATTTAAAAAAAAATTCAACACAGACAGCGTTAGCTGGTATGAGTATTGACACATCCGATCTTGGTCTTGCGAGTCTCACGAGACCAAAACAATGATTACAAGACTTTTACTCATCGCTATTCCCATAGCATGGGTACCAACTAATATAACATTATGTACCTATAGGATAAAATGTTTTATTGGTCAGTTACCTACCTACTTAATAATAATTATTGGAAATCAATGCAAAATGTTTAATTAAATAATATATGTCTCGCTCTATCGAATTCAAATCACTGTCTGTACTCTTCTTGTCCGGAGTTATGACGATTAATATTGTGATACACCGATGCAGACAGAAAAAGTGGAAAGAAACTATATAAAATTGTAATGCCTAAAGTTTGTTACATTGGCGGGGTAAATTGTAGGCAGATACGTCAATTATTGCACGCTATCCACCAACAAACCCTGTATAACTTATTCATTGATCTGGCAACACAGTTCGCAACTGTTGAAACACAAAAAAACTTTACAAAACAAATTAATAATAACTACCATACCTAAACAGCAACAGCAAACAAATACAGACTAATTTTGTATATAGAGGTTGACAAAATTAGGAAGACTAAGTATATTCGCGGACAGCGAAGTAGACAACGGATTGGTGATTAATTTAAATTAAATAACTAATAATCTCAATAGATGGCGTTACAAAGAATTTTCTTCGTCACTTTATAGATGGCGATGACGTCTCGGCTTATTTTTAAACGAAAGGATTTTCATTTTTAAATATATAGAAGTTTCAAAAAGTGAATTGATAGGGTACTCTATAAAAAGGCATAATTAGTGAACGATGCGCAAGCGCATTAAGTGATCATGTAAACCAGTTCAGATATTGTATGTAAATTAATTAATGTATATAAACTATGTATTATTGTATATTATGTATATTATGTTTAAGATAGATACACACATCCTCCCTCTACACAAGCTATAGCTTTAAGAGGGAGGTGATATTGTATGTAAATTAATTAATGTATATAAACTATGTATTATTGTATATTATGTATATTATGTTTTAGATAGATACACACATCCTCCCTCTACACAAGCTATAGCTTTAAGAGGGAGGTGATATTGTATGTAAATTAATTAATGTATATAAACCATGTATGATTGTATATTATGTATATTATGTTTTAGATAGATACACACATCCTCCCTCTACACAAGCTATAGCTTTAAGAGGGAGGTGATATTGTATGTAAATTAATTAATGTATATAAACCATGTATTATTGTATATTATGTATATTATGTTTTAGATAGATACACACATCCTCCCTCTACACAAGCTATAGCTTTAAGAGGGAGGTGATATTGTATGTAAATTAATTAATGTATATAAACCATGTATTATTGTATATTATTATGTATATTATGTTTTTGAATAAAGAAAATAAAAAAATAAATAATTTTATTTATAAAAATAATTGTCTTACACTCAAAAAGTTCAATCACAATAATTCACAGGGCATCTTTCAAAATGTGTCGCCCTCTACTCTGTGTCTACGCCGTAGCACTGATTACGCTGTTACGTTATTTGAAGTCCATAGAAAAAGTTGGTACTTTTCTATTGAGTGCTTAGATAGTTTCATTATTTTCTTCTTCTTTTGTGAAATAATAATATAATTGGAAATGTCAGTACCTAGTGTAACTTGACAGTTGCGTGACAACTTGTGTCTTTCTAGTTCTTTCATGATAAATGCATCACCTAACCAACCCACTACATTCTAACTGTCTTTATACATTATAAATTGTGTATACAAAGACGGTGATTGCTTTGTATATATCTAAGTCTAGTACAAAGCCCCTTAGATTTGATTATTTTATGGTTTAATAATTTTATTCACGCTCATAAGGTAGGTACAGTTCTCAGAGATAATTGAAGCAATATTAAATATACGTATGATTAATAAGTACATATCTATCTAAAATAAAAATATTAAATTACCGATACACCAGACATCCTCCTACACGTACGTTCACAATACACGCAGCACGGCTGTGGAACCAATTACCCAATGGTGTAAGAGAAGCACCTAACTTAATGTACTTCAAGAAGTCACACTTCTTATCCACATAATACCTCTAATTCCTTTATCCTTCATCATTCTCACAACCCATCCTTTCCCTATTTTTGAACATTATTTACACTATTTTTTTCACTATTTTTTTTACATATGAAAAATAAAAATACAACAAGATAGATAAAAAATATAGACAATATCAAAAAAAAGTAACCATGACAAAAGAGACAAAAATAATAAAAGTAATAACAAAAAGTAAAGAAAACAAAAAGTAATAACAAAAAGTAATGAGAAAATGAATAAACAAAAAATATAAAAAAATATAAATAAAAATATCAACAAAAAAAAAAATAAAAATATAATCAAAAACAAAAACAAAAATTGTACAAAAGTTTCTAGAATATAATAAAGGTAAAATCTTAAAAATAATAGTAGTAATTGGTTTGCTTTTCTTATTTATGACACCTGAATGATTCACTAGTCCATTGACTGTGTCGAAAAATTATTATTTTAAATTGTGTTTTTTATATAAAATCTTGTATTTTTGTATTATTTCTTTACTTTCTCATTGTAATGTTTATAAGTTTTAATTTGTTAACTGTATTTTTTTATCTTGCTACTACCGATGTATTTACTAGTGTGGTTGACTGGTAGAAATTGCTTACGGGCAATAAGTCCGCCACATTATGTGATTTTTTTTACGTAATAAAAGGTTTTTGTTTTTATAATTAAATTACCAATTTCGATTCGTTATTTAAACACCTAACTCTAGGAATGATCTGCACAGCCCATAGTAATTTAAAAATACTTATATAATTTACCATATGTAGGTTCTCTTACGCATCAAATTATATAGGTACCTAATATGTCTTTTTTGAGTGTCTCAATTCATTAAGTAAGTACTTACCTACATTTATATAATTTTAAAAGAAAAATTACATAGGCCCGGTATTACAGTCGGCCCTCAATTCATTGAGTGTGTTAAACTTAAGATTAATGTTAAGGGGAGATTTAATCCATTTCCGTATTACAGTGCAATATGACATGTCAGTTACTAAATTTTCAATTATAGAAATATTTTACTTTTTCTGTGGTTATTATCTGTCAAATTATAAATAACCTCAAATAATACGAACTTCAAAACGGGACGCTACCACTTGAAATACTATTGTTTTACTATCCAACATGGTAAATTTAATTTTTTTCACCAAAATAATGCTTTTAAATGCCCATGTTCGTTTCAATATGGCTGTCAGTTTATTTTGTTGTGTGGCGCCACCGTCGAAACAACTAATGCCTCTAGTGATAGAAACTGAAACTACACTCGTTGCCTAACGCCTCTAGTGATAGAAACTGAAACTACACGCGTTGCCTAGCAAATGACAGTTGACTCACCGTTAAGTACTTAATCCGCCAGAAACGTTGAGTTAAATATTTGTCGTTTTAGTGACGTATTTGAGGGAAGATTAGGCCTAAACGGACACTGTTACATATACGCTATATTTTTGTAAAGCTTGAGTTTAGCTCTTAAACTCAGACTGTAATACCGGGCCTATTATCATATAATGATTTACCTAAATACCGCATTTTAACCTTATTATATATGAATCATGTGTTTCTGTTATTGTTTAAAATTATGTTTTTTTTTATAAATGTAACTACTTGTAAACAACACAACATAATATTGTGCCTAAATACCGCATATTTACCTTATTATATATGAATCATGTGTTTCTGTTATTGTTTAAAATTATGTTTTTTTTTTATAAATGTACCTACTTGTAAACAACACAACATAATATTGTGCCTAAATATTATATTGTGCCGCATATTTACCTTATTATATATGAATCATGTGTTTCTGTTATTGTTTAAAATTATGTTTTTTTTTATAAATGTACCTACTTGTAAACAACACAACATAATATTGTGCCTAAATACCGCATATTTACCTTATTATATATGAATCATGTGTTTCTGTTATTGTTTAAAATTATGTTTTTTTTTATAAATGTACCTACTTGTAAACAACACAACATAATATTGTGCCTAAATACCGCATATTTACCTTATTATATATGAATCATGTGTTTCTGTTATTGTTTAAAATTATGTTTTTTTTTATAAATGTACCTACTTGTAAACAACACAACATAATATTGTGCCTAAATACCGCATATTTACCTTATTATATATGAATCATGTGTTTCTGTTATTGTTTAAAATTATGTTTTTTTTATAAATGTACCTACTTGTAAACAACACAACATAATATTGTGCCTAAATACCGCATATTTACCTTATTATATATGAATCATGTGTTTCTGTTATTGTTTAAAATTATGTTTTTTTTTATAAATGTACCTACTTGTAAACAACACAACATAATATTGTGCCTAAATACCGCATATTTACCTTATTATATATGAATCATGTGTTTCTGTTATTGTTTAAAATTATGTTTTTTTTTATAAATGTACCTACTTGTAAACAACACAACATAATATTGTGCCTAAATACCGCATATTTACCTTATTATATATGAATCATGTGTTTCTGTTATTGTTTAAAATTATGTTTTTTTTTTATAAATGTACCTACTTGTAAACAACACAACATAATATTGTGCCTAAATACCGCATGTTTACCTTATTATATATGAATCATGTGTTTCTGTTATTGTTTAAAATTATGTTTTTTTTTTATAAATGTACCTACTTGTAAACAACACAACATAATATTGTGCCTAAATACCGCATATTTACCTTATTATATATGAATCATGTGTTTCTGTTATTGTTTAAAATTATGTTTTTTTTTATAAATGTACCTACTTGTAAACAACACAACATAATATTGTGCCTAAATACCGCATATTTACCTTATTATATATGAATCATGTGTTTCTGTTATTGTTTAAAATTATGTTTTTTTTTATAAATGTACCTACTTGTAAACAACACAACATAATATTGTGCCTAAATACCGCATATTTACCTTATTATATATGAATCATGTGTTTCTGTTATTGTTTAAAATTATGTTTTTTTTTATAAATGTACCTACTTGTAAACAACACAACATAATATTGTGCCTAAATACCGCATATTTACCTTATTATATATGAATCATGTGTTTCTGTTATTGTTTAAAATTATGTTTTTTTTTTTATAAATGTACCTACTTGTAAACAACACAACATAATATTGTGCCTAAATACCGCATATTTACCTTATTATATATGAATCATGTGTTTCTGTTATTGTTTAAAATTATGTTTTTTTTTATAAATGTACCTACTTGTAAACAACACAACATAATATTGTGCCTAAATACCGCATATTTACCTTATTATATATGAATCATGTGTTTCTGTTATTGTTTAAAATTATGTTTTTTTTTTATAAATGTACCTACTTGTAAACAACACAACATAATATTGTGCCTAAATACCGCATATTTACCTTATTATATATGAATCATGTGTTTCTGTTATTGTTTAAAATTATGTTTTTTTTTATAAATGTACCTACTTGTAAACAACACAACATAATATTGTGCCTAAATACCGCATATTTACCTTATTATATATGAATCATGTGTTTCTGTTATTGTTTAAAATTATGTTTTTTTTTATAAATGTACCTACTTGTAAACAACACAACATAATATTGTGCCTAAATACCGCATATTTACCTTATTATATATGAATCATGTGTTTCTGTTATTGTTTAAAATTATGTTTTTTTTTTATAAATGTACCTACTTGTAAACAACACAACATAATATTGTGCCTAAATACCGCATATTTACCTTATTATATATGAATCATGTGTTTCTGTTATTGTTTAAAATTATGTTTTTTTTTATAAATGTACCTACTTGTAAACAACACAACATAATATTGTGCCTAAATACCGCATATTTACCTTATTATATATTAATCATGTGTTTCTGTTATTGTTTAAAATTATGTTTTTTTTTATAAATGTACCTACTTGTAAACAACACAACATAATATTGTGCCTAAATAATAATGTAGGTATATTAGGTATAAATGAAAACACTAATTTGTTTTAGTTTCACTATTTAATTTAAAACTGGCACTGACCGGTGTCGATCTGTTGAAGATCATCGTCAGAGTGCGCGAAAATGAAAGTGAACAGAGTTTAAATATAACTGAAATATTGGTACACAACCTTTTTTTTATTTTGTTTTTTGTAAAGTTCTATCAGTTCGATCCGTCGACAAAATTATCAAAATAATGTATATATGTATCTAACAACAGTCCTAGAATAGGTATACCTACCTAGTGGAAAGTTGTTGATCATCATACAGGTACCTATGTACCTAATTCTATATTGTACCCAATAAATAAATGATCAAAATAATACCTACAAACTTTGATAAAAACTTCCCATTTATAGATAATATCAAAATTCTTATAAAACGTCTAATTTTCAGTTCGCGTTAGAGAATATTTACGAATCTTATTTTTTGTGTAGGGGAGAGCGGGGTCCAAAGTAACAATTTTGACATTTGAGTTCATTGTGATAAAACAAACAGTTTAATGATACATTTTTTTTATTTAATGAGTTAACTTACATATTTACCTTTAATTCCAGATACGCTATGTGTGTTTAATTATTAACATTTAAGATCTATGGAGGATTTTCAAAGATGCTTCGAGTGTTACTTCCGACCCCGCTAGCAGGGTCGGTTGTAACACCTATTGGGGTCGAAAGTAACAGTTGTATAAATGGATAGAATACCAGGGTGTTCAACCATTATTATTATAAAAAACCATATCTATGAAAACCATTATTATTATACAAACCATTTAATTATTAATTTATATAAAAAAAACACCAATGGCAGAACCAAGTGGAAAATTAGTGAATATCTCGGTCTGAATGATATTAATATAAACGTGTTTTTTTTTAGAAAAGTTTGACAGCAACCCAATTCAATAAAGGTGAGAATAAAAACAATGTAGCTATCATGTAAAATCTATATTTTAGAAAAAAAAACAAAGAAACATAATAACAACCAATAAATCAGCCAATGCCGTAAAAAAGGAATACCAAATAAAAAAAAAAATAATCTGAATCACAGTTGAAAAATATTAATCTGATTCACAGTTGTGACAGGTATAATATATCAGACCTGGGGTACACTTCTCATGAGCCCACTTTTTACAGTCATGACATTGGACCCATTGCTCTCCTGATCGACTAGATGTGAATGACTCCATACACACTATGCACAAGCATTCATCTTCTTCATCGTCAGTAGAATCCTCTTGGACCTTGTTTTTTTTAGATTTTCTTTGTTCTGTTTTTTTCTTTGTTTGTGTCTTTTTAAACTCCAACAGTTGTCTTTTGGCTTTGCTGTTCATGCGTTCTTCCTCAATTGCCAGTTTTTCAGGGGTGTCTGTTAAGATGGCGGATTTTCTCTTTTTCCTTCCTCTATTTGTTTGAAGTCTAGGGCCTGCTTTTGGGTAAGGTCGAACCAACACAGGCGAAAATTCTTGTAGTCCACTTGGTCCCGGTACATCTGACGTATCCATTGGAAGTGATTCGATTTGAGATGGCTGGGTGGAAACCGAAGAGGGAGCTTGTTGATCAGAAGGGTTTGAAATGAGCAAGGGCACTGAACATGATTCAGGAGCTGGTCGATCAGAGGGACTTGAAATGAGCAAGGGCATTGGGCATGATTCAGGAGCTGGTCTGTCAGTGACGTTAGACGGAGCAAAATCAAGGTCAGTGAAAATATACCTATTGAATGGGTATATTCCGGTGCACTGAAAAGCTGAAATGATATTATTGGTTGTAACTGAAAGAGGTGCTGCTTCTTTTACTATTGTAGGGATGTTGTAAATTGTCATAGTTTTTCCTGGATTGTTCCTTATCCAGTTATCTGATGCAATATTTACACTTCTTTTAAATGGTCCGTATACAGCCCTGTCTAATGGCTGCAGCTTATGTGTGCAATGTGGAGGGAATGACAGTAGTACAATTCCGTTATTTTTGCACAAATCCAGACACTCCACTGATATATGGGACTCGTGATTGTCCAACAAAAGTAAACATTTTTTATCTAATGTTGGCTTTGCTTGGTTTTTAAAATGTTCCAAAAACAAAATAAACTCCTTATCCTGCATCCACCCACTGGAATTCCCGGCTCCGGCACTACCTATGGGACCATCTCGTATGAAGTGGTCATGGTATCGTTGACGAGGAAATATGAAAAAAGGTGGTGTGCTCCCTCCTTGCGCATTTATAGCAATAGCTACTGTCACAAGGGTGCCTCTTTCGGCCGATGTTATAGCACCGACTTGCTTAATTCCTTTTTGGGCGACAATTTTAGATGGTGCCTGAACCGTTGTGACACCAGTTTCATCCATATTCCAGATATCGACTGCATTGAATTTATGTCTATCAAGCACTTTCTTCAGATTATTGAAGAATTCATCGACATTTGTCCTATTAAAACTAGTCGCACGAGAAAGACTGGTTGCTTGTGGAGATCTGATGGATAAATTAGGGTGCCGTTTGATGTATCCTGTGAACCAGTCTTTTCCTGCTGATTTGTTTGCAGCCCATGACATTGGTGTTTTTTTTTCATACTTAAGCGCCAAATCATACGCAAACTTTCTTACCTCTTTAGGTGATAAGCCATAATATAGGTGAGATGTTGCAACTAAGTATTCCTCCAATTTTTTTTCTTCGTCAAGCGTGAACACTTGTGTTGGACTTATATACCCTACAGAGGGTAAAGTTGACTGAACATTTCTTTTTTTTATGTATCTGCCCAAACTGACGTGACATAAGCCATATTTTTTTGCTGCTTCTCTGACGCTTATTTTGTTATTAAGCCGATCTAGAGCGGCGGCTTCGTACAACGATTGATCCGCAAGGCCTCTGGTAGTTTTCCTGGGTTTATTCCTAGGCATTCTGAAACAAATATTCAAATTTTAAAGTAAATCATTGTTAAGAAAAAAACATATGTTTACTCATGGCATTTACTTTATAGAATACCATATAATTTAATTGTATAAATTGTAATTGCACTATTTTACTTTTACATTTATATTGAACGAGTGGGTAGTGGCCAACGCTATACTCCTAACTAGCAAGTCACTCCACAAAGTATTCAAATTTTGTATGGAAAATTTTCAGTATTTTCATGAAATGAGTTTATTAAATAATTTTTGATTTAAAAGCGCACTTGAGGTGACCACAATTGTCACTAAACGGCGCTATATAAATTGTCCATATTATTATTATCATTATTACACCCTCGCTTGACAGGCGAGTTCGCTCATAATCAACTAATGACCATACTGACCACTTTGTGAAAATATTTTTGTAGGTAGAAACTATATTGGGGTCCGAAGTAACAGTTACATTGGACCCCGTGATATTTGTTACTTTGGACCCCAAACACATTTTTTAGATTTTATGCCAAATTATTTATAAACTGCTACATTTAAGTCAAATCTAAATATAGATATCGAAAATAACATCTAAGATGATAAAAAATATATACTTACGTAGACTAGTAACACGAATTTTGAGTATGTTTTCACAAAAATGGTGTAACGTTAAAAAAATACTTTTGATGTCAAAATACACAAAATTTAACAGCGCACACGCATTCACTGTACGACGGTTACCGTGACACTAGCAAAGTGAGGGAACGTTGGTAGCGGTTCGGTAGAGATGGTTCATCTGATGTTCACGTGTCCACGATAGAAAATATGGACGTTGTTACTTCCGACCCGCGTTACTTTGGACCCCGCTCTCCCCTACCACAGGGACATCTCTAATTGATTACCTACCTACCCACATAAACTGACAAAATGTGAATTCGGATTAAAACATAGGAATCTATTTATATATTTTGTACCTACATTTCATTTGCTGTGTCTCTCCTTTCTTTTCCGAATTATACATATAAAAAAGTTATTAGGTAATCAATTTTATATATATTCAAAAACGCCATCGTCGATTTTAATAAATTTTATAATAAGTACCTATTCAAATAATTCATCATCCATTTTTATTAATTTTATATAGGTATTCAAATATGCTATCATACATTTTTATATTATTTTATTTTATTTATTTATTTATCACACCATATTTATAATGACAACAATAGGTACATAAGTAGATTACTGCTGCCCAACTAGGAAATCCTGTTCTAGGGCTAGCAGTTTACAATTTATATTGACAATTAGGTATATGCAATTATGAACCAGGTGATTTTTCCCGTTTCACAATAAATGTGTTGGTACCTATACAATCTCAACTTTCTGCAATCACAATCATTATCACAACAAACATAATATATAGGCTCACACAAAACAGCCAGATCAACCAGATCCCAATGTCCGCCATAATACCTGTCATAAATACAATCTCTGACGCGATTTTTATTTCAGAGCCATAGAAAGAGACTAGTCAAGTATGTTGGTATAATTAATATGAATCACATGGTTTCCAAATCAAACCAAATATTTTTATGTGTTACTTAAAGAGCATCGCAAACACAATACGGCACAGTATCTAATGTTGTTAATAATTTTAATTTTGAATTATTGTACCTACCTATAGATACATAGATTCAAATATCTCGATAGGTATATTAATCTTGAAATGAAATAATCTTGAAAAATCAAATTTGTAATTTACCGATATGAGGAAATATTAGTTAGATCTCATTATAATAGGTAGGTAGGTACCTATATGGTTTCAATTCTTAAAGTAAGTACCTATAGGTATAGGTATATATGTTGTGGATGTTTTTTATTTATATTTTTAATAACCAATTAATCAAATAATTAAACAAATATAAATATATAGGTAGGTAGGTAGGTATTACAGGTTCAAATAAGACTTTTGCTAAAAGAAAACGAAAATATATATTTTATCATCATTTAATTATCATTTTTATATACTTAACAACATTGACATTTGTTAAATAGGTAGGTACATATGCATAGGTACCTATAATATACTTATGTTATTCTTTGATAAATAAAATCATAATATCGTTGGCACATATTTTTTAGTTTGATATTTTTTTTACAAAACTTTCAACAGAATACCGACATGATATAATCGAATACAACGAAAATAATAATAAAATTATAATTAAGGTAATCTGTAATAATTAATTAATAGTTTATCTTAAAAATAATTAAATATTTTTATACAAATAAATATTGATTTCTACAAATTCGTTCAACAAATTATTATTTACATATCTACATACATAATATATTTAAGGTTACATATTGATTTAGCTATTTAAAATTAAAAATCATATTTTTTTAATAATACTCGCGGTTACTAAAATCTAATAAAGCTTTCTTGACGACAACACTATACATTTATAAAATAATTTAAGTAATTAGGTAGGTATATATTCTGTACAGAATCAATCTTAAAAAGTATATATTATCTAGGTACCTACATTAAGTTTAAGCTGTTTGAGATAAATCTGTAGTTAGACACACTGAGAAAAAATTGGTTTTGATACTGTTAATAAACACCATACGAGTTTCTGGGAAGGAATTCCGTTTTTTTTTAACAATAGGTACGTAACTGATTGGTCGATGGCAGAGCGGTTAGCGCGCTGGGCTAGTAATCCAGTGGTCGCGAGTTCGAATCCTACCTCGACCGATTTCGTTCACCAATAGCACAAGCATTTATTTGCTTATTTTAGGGAACGTAGGAAGATGTATATGTACTTGTTTAACAAGGACATATTCATTTTTTTAGAAAAAAAAACTATTTTATCAGTGTAGATATCAATATATGAATTTTATATAATTTAATTGAAAAGAAACGATGAATTTGTATTAGGAAGGTACTTACTGTTATGCATAATATTTTGAATGATATGTATAAATTTAAAAAAATGAATGAAATTTTAATAAAAAAATTGTATTTAGTTTCATTAGGTAGATAGTTAATACCTACTTAATTGATGAGATATTTTCAAACTGGTAACAACAATTTATTGTGGATAACACATAGGTACCTATGTGTTAGGTAGGTAGATACCTACCTAAGCAATTTGAAATATTTGATGTATGTAGTATAATCTAATTGTTTACGCATTATAATGTAGGTAGGTATCTACCTACTTACTTCCTTTAGAATTACTAAAACCTACCTACCTGACACCAGTCATGAATAGATATCATAATTGGAAGATTTGTTTAATTTTATTTAGGGTACCTAATTAGGTAAGTTACGAAACTTACCTACATGGTAAAAAAAATTGTATGTTGTCTATTTTGAAAATAAATCATAAAAAATATGAATTAATTCATAAATTAGGTAGGTAGGTATAACCTACCTACATGAATAAAAATGTAAGAAGTCGATTACAAAATAAAAAAAATACCTACATAGATTGGTAATAGGTAGGTACTTGCAAATTTCATATAGTTAATTAGGTAGGTACCTACGTAATTTATGAATTTAAAAATATATAAATTCGTTGCCCTTGTTTATAAATATAAAACCGAAATTTATTTAAATATAATTTAATTAAATCACATATTCTGACAAAAAAAAATGTCTTCTTATTCCTTGACCATGGCTGAGGATAGTTATAGCTAGCAAAAATAATATGGGTAGGTACCTACCTAAAAGATAAAAAATGTACTTTCACATAATAGGTATGAATTGAAATAAATTTTCATTTTGACAAATAACACCATAATTCAAAACTGTTGGTATCTTGGACCTTCTTTATACATGTGCTGTAGTGATATTGTATAAAAAAATAATTTGATAAGTAAGGGGCGTGCCTTGAACCTTCGGACTAGGCAAACCCTTTAAGAAAATTGGAAAATGTCGAAAATTTAATGTTTTTTAGGCATCGTTGTTTATTTCAGTGGGCATGAAAAATATTTTAAAAATCACATTCCAAAAAAAAATTTACATTTGTGGCCTTGTAAAGCATCGTATCTACAAACGGCTTAATTTTTAATCTTGTAGTATGGTTGTAATAAAACAAACAAATTAATATTAGTTTTTGAATTTCTTAACATAATATTCATAGGCAAGCCAAGATTTTCGGCTTCTATGAGCAATTCCGCTACTGAAGTATCTTGGACCTTCTTTATATATGTGCTGTACCTAGTGATATTCTATAAAAAGTAATTTGATAAGTAAGTAGGTAGGTACCTAACTACATTAGTAAAAAAACATAAATTTCTAAACATCTATTGACCCTAAATTTAGATAATTTTCCCAATCTATGAAAAAGAATTGAGTTGGTATGTTGCTAAATAGATCTATCAAATAGATAGGTAGATAGATACTAAGTATTTAGGTAGGAAGGTACATCTACCTACGTATCCACCATAGAAAATTTTCATTTTTGTTTATATTAAATTTAAAAAAATATTGTAAATACATAGTTAATTTTACCTGGGTACACTGAAAAAAATAATTGTGACCACCGAACTGGCTTACACCTGCGTTTTTATCTTTTTATGACTGAGGACTGTACTGTTTGGTAAAACACCAAAAATATTTTGTAGCACAAATCGGATCATTTTAAAATAACTTTTTTTTCGGTGTAGGTACATACTATTTTGCACACTTTTATTATTCATCTGTGTCTATCCGTAGGTAGGTACTGGAATTTTACAATTTATTGATGTTTTCTTAACTCTGAAATTTACAGAATTTGTGTATTACCGATAACAATGCATGATAAATAATGATAATAATCAGTTTTTACAAGTTCGTGAGTAGGGGTGTGCAATATTACACAAACCAAAATACAAAATAGGTACATATACCTACAATAAAACTTTTTTAAGCTTCATTCATTTGATATTTTAAGAAAATTAAACAATTTTGTATTTCATACAACCTTAGTGTTATATCGTTTCACAATAGATTCTCTCTGCCTACCTCTCTTCGGTTCTCTCTGCCTACCCCGAGAGGGACATGGCGTGATGGTATGTATGTATGTACAATAGATTATGTAGGTACCTTTGTATTAGTTATATTTGAATTTTTTTGATCTTCGTTTGACATGATGTATTTTTTATTGGCATTACGAATCTTAAAAATCTACGGACTGACGTGAAATACATTATTTTTACTCTTCATTTTAACGTGAAGAAAGCTTTGAAAAGTGAGTCATCTTTTTTTTTATTTGTTTGTTAACTATTAGGTATATATCACATCTATGTATTACCAAGTATATTGGTATAAATATCTAAGTGTAGGTATACCTACTATGTGGTAGGTTCGACTTAAATAAATGAGAAGTCTTGATGTACGAGGAACTCAGTTTAACGAGGAGATTAGCAGACCTCTGGGGCCCGGGTGAAGATCTCCCGACTTTACCCGCCCAGCCCAAAAGTACCTACAGATCTCTTCGGTATATAACTATATCACCTACCTAGAGGTATTCAGTTAAAGCTTCACTTGCAGGGACAAGCGAAGATCGCCGCAGTCACCCACTATGTACACTATATACACAAGGAATCACAGCCCGCGGTGTCAAATCAGGTAAGACCCCCCGCCCCTAGAGAAACGGGGCTCGAGGGGGCTCATATGATCCGGAGGGGCGCGGGCTGGAAACGAAAAAAGGGGGCGCGCAGCGAAGCAGAGGCGGCGGCCAGCAGACCCGCCCGGTACTGCAGTTCCAGGGCGCTGCAGGGCGGTAGGGGCTCCCAACAGGGAGCGGGCTGCCAGCAGGGCGCGGGGCAGGGGGGAGGCAGGGGACTCTTCTCAGGAGGGTCGTCGGGGGAGATCAAGCTCTCGATGGTGAAGGCCCTCTTGGGGCGCTCCGGGGGTGCGATCTCAGTGCGCTGCGGCGGCGGGGACGGCGGCGAGGGTTCTCCGCCCCCGGCCAAGAAGAAGCGGTTCAAATTGGCCAAGGCCGCCAGTTCCTCGTTGAGGACGTCTTTGTCCGTCTTCCTGAGCTTGAACCGTTTTCTTCGCCTCAACAATGAACCGTTTTCGAACATGTCGAAGGCTTGAGGATGGAGTGCCCAGTATGCGCCCTTACCTGGGCGGTCTGGCCGTCGGGGGACTTTGATGAAGCAATCGTTGAATGACAGGTTGTGTCTGAGCGAGTTCTGCCACCTCTGGGTGTTGCGTCTGTAATATGGGAAGCGGTCCGTGATGAAGCGGTATATGTCGGCCAGCGGCAGCATCTTCTCCGGAGAACTCCATATGGCCATGGCAGTCAGTGAGATGTAAGAGTATGGTGGCTTCTGCTCGCCGTAAGAGTCGCGCGGAGGGCGCGGCATGACACCTGTCTTAATTTTCACCTTTCGTTCAGACTCAAAACAACCTTTGTATTAGGTAAATGTTCCTATACCTATAAGAACCAATTAGATATAGGTATATTTACAACCACTGGATACGATTTTTCTTAGATACGATTTACTTGTCATAAAACCTGTGTGACTTGAAACAGCACTTTGATATTATAATTTTGACTTTTGTAATTGCACAATTTTCAAAATCCAGACTTCACTCTTTCATCAAGTGTCACAATGCACATAATATTAAATCATTGTCAAATGTATCAGTTTTTTACACACGTATCTATCGATTTGGTACCTATCCGTGACGGATTGAAACACCGGGCGATTGTGAAATTTGAAAATATGGATAAAAAAGACATCACACGAGGAACCAACAGTGGACAACTCGACTCAGCGAAGTATCAACGAGAACTGAAAACTTGTTTTCGTAGCCTTGCCAAACTCACCCTCAGTTCCCCCAAACGAGTTTAGACTCCGCCCCCTCGGCTGTCTGCCGACCAATGGGAGAGAGACGAATTAGAAACGAGGCTATGATTGGCTCATGCGACGGGTAGGCGTGTGTTATTTTGACAGGTAAGATGGGGTTAGTGAAAATGATGGGTATAAACGGGCGCGAGGTATGTTGATAGTAAATTTGGTATACCTACCTATCAGTTCGTTGCACAGGTAGATATGTATGGAAAGAGAGGAACGGAGAAAAAGATAAATTTAATTTGCAACTAACAAGGCTAAAAGTGTTGTATGGCTTTGAAAGCGGGCGCGCACAAAGAGATTGTTACACGTTACACTATACATTATTATTATTAATTCTACATAGTATGTTTTTATATTATCACTCTTGGCATTTAGCTGGTTGGAAGGTATCTACCTAACTATGCAATAAATTGATTAACAACATGCACCATTACTCAAGCCGTATTTGTAATGAGTTAGCTTGACGTTTGAAATAAGTTCGGCAGTAGGTAACTACAGGCGGGTTCAAGTACCTGGGTAGAGACATATTAGGTACCTATAACTTCTACCAACTTCAATTATTATTGTTGCCTATCAGATTTTGATGAACATTGATTTTTTTCTATTGATTTCAAATATGATAGGACGTTCTCATTATCTTTTGACCTTTTAACTCTCCACTTACTTATCTATAGGTATGTAGGTACCTATGTATCTAGATAGGTATCTTATCTCTATATACCTACCTACCTAATATTGGAGAGTTTTGGGTGATTTCACAATTTTATTTATTTATTTCTTCTTAGCCAACTAACAGGTAGGTAAATAGGTACTATGCCAAATAATAATTTGACACGCACCAAGGATATCTACTTAGTACCTACCTAGGTACGATATCAATCGTCTCACAGATTTCATACCTATCTACTGAATACACAATTATAGTTATAGGTACCTATGTAAGTTTGTCTTTATTAGTAGGTAGGTAGGTAGGTAGATACCTACCTATAAAATAACAAAAATTAGGAATATTGGTAAAATACATGACGCTTAAAAATAAATAGATAGGTAGGTAGGTACCTACTTGTCCAATTTTATTAATTAACCCTAAAAAATACATTATGATACACATTTAATATCATATTTTACAATTTTGGTAGTTCGTTTTATTCGCGAATGATAGGTACCTACCTATGTATTAAAAGAAAACATTTTTTTTGTGTGTAATTAGGTATATTAAATCACATTTATTAAGTTTTTATACTGGCCAAAGAATAACTTAGGTAATTAAAAAAAATTAACACATTTCCAAATTTTCAAATTTAAAAATAATGTAAAATAAAAATTATTTACAAATAAAATAAAATTAAACAACAAAGTAAGCGAAATGAAATAAATAGGTAGGTAGGTACAATTATTATCTATATAGACTAGTTGCATGCAGCACATGAGATCCAACTGTCGATAGCGATAGTAGGTACCTACCTACCTACCTATATGTAGGTAAGTACCTACCTATAATTGAAAAATACCGACGTACAAAACTTAAACAAAAATTAATAAATATTTTAAGATATTTTGTTTTCTTTACCTATAAAACATGTAGGTATGTACCTATGTCAGGATAGGATAGTATGGAAGTCAGTCTGTTTTCCTACCCAGAATATGAAAACAACATACATAGGTAGGTATGTACCTACCTATGTATGTTTGTAGATTAAGTAGGTAGGTATCAAACTATTGAGTGAGATATTGTGTATTAGTGTAGGTAAAGGTAATAGGTACCTACCTATACTGCCTAACAAATTGTACCTAAGTATGAAACGATGTAGGTAGGTACCTACCTACCTAATCACATCTTGCGAGTGTGCAGTAAGTATATTTGTTTATATAATGCTCATAAAAATAAATAAATAAATACCTAATTAATAGTAGGTAGGTACCTATGTAGGTAGGTAGGTAGGTAGGTAAGCATATAGAAATTAATTTCATGGAATGAAATATAAAAAAAAATGACAAGTGGTGGGTAAGTAGGTAGGTAGGTACCTACGAAGAGATCTTACCTATATGTAATTTTTTTATTTTATTTCAATTCTTTTTATTTTTTATTTTATTTTATTTTGTAAACATACAGTCTTAATAACAAATTATACATAAATAATATAACACTCTATTAGTGGACCAATCAATTTTGCTTACAGAAATAATCAATTTTGCGTAAATTGTAGATAATAGGTATCTGTTATAATATAGGGGAAAGAATGGAAAGAATATTAGGAATTGGACGGAAGGAGAGATTGCAAAAACACTACTCACCAGAAGCCACAGAGGCATTCAGGGACTTAATTACCTACTGATGATTTGAATCTAAAACTTGACATATTACAGAGGTCTATAGTCTTAAAGAACACATTGAAATTGTTCTGTGGATAAATTTAGGTAGATAGGTAGGTACCTATTCTGTAAATAATTTATTTTACATATTGGTAACTTAAATGGTAATGGATTCCTGGTGTGACGTAATGGGCAGTTAAATGATATGCAATAAATATAGTTCTATTAAAAAAATTAAGGTACCTACCTACCTATTGATAAAATAAGTCGAACACGAGAACTCACCAGCACATTTCCTTGGGCACGGGGAGTGGAAACATCCATAGATACGTCTTCGAAAATCCAAAAGAGCAAATTTTTACTAAGTAGGTACCTACCTACCTTCTTCACATTATTTGCAAAATACAACAAAACACTTAAAACACAGTATAATACATAGGTAATCAGACAAGCTTTATTTTGAAGAGATAAAATTGATTCAATCTGTTGTTTACAAAAAAAAAATGAAATGAATTCAATTGATTTCTATTAGGTACATTGATTGGTGACGTTTAATAGAATTATAACTACCTAATACAATTCCAAACGGTGCAATTCCCGCAAAAAAGTTTTGTAAGTAGCTTTTAACATTATACCTACCAGTAGCGGAATTGCTTATAGAAGCAGAAAATCTTGGCATGCCTATGAATATTATGTAAAAAAAAATTATTGAAACCATACTACAAGATTAAAAATTGAACCGTGTTTAGATACGATGGGCCACATATGTAAATATTCTTTTGGCATGTGATTCTAAAATATTTTCATGGCTACTCAAATGAACAACGATGCAAACAAAACATTTCCCAATTTTCTGTCAGGGTTTGCCTAGTCCGAAGTTTCTAGGCACGCCCCTGATACCTACCTACGTACAATTATTTGTTCTAAAGTAACCCAGTATGCGTAGATACACGAGTAGGTACCTACTTATTTTTTTTTTGTTTAATGGCAATTCGTTCGATATTTGAAGCCGAACACATGTAGGTAATATACCTATGTTGAGCGAAACTTAATACCCGTAATGAAATGCTATTTGTGTGAGAGAGAAAGGAACTCTACAAGAATCAACATAATATGAAGCCAGGTTATGCTTCAAATGGTATAAAATAATAAAACAGTAGTTGTATGGAATTGAACAGGCGCGCGGTACCTACACGACTGCTATACCTAGGTAACTATCTAACGTCTTAATATTTGAACAGGCGCGCTTAATAAGTCTACTATTTATAGGTATTGTAATTTTTACACGATTTATTTATTTTTTATGTATTTATTTACTATATTTGCAGAGGAATGCCCGGCATTCAAGGTTCGTCAATAATTACGCTACTGGTAAATGGAATACATTGATTTATATTTAAAGGATTATGTGCTCAATTTTATGTAGGTACCTACCTAATATATTCCGTGAAGTTACCAAAACATTAAAAAATTAAGCCATATGATCGAATTTACATTTTACACCCCATTCTTCAAATTGTCTATCTGTCTGTCTGTAGGCTACTCTGGCATTTCGCAATCGATGAAACTTTCAGAATTTGGCTATACCTACCTAACCGATGACAGAGCATATTCAAACTAAGTATTTCCAAATTGATTTATTTGATATGTTGATAAAATTGAACGTTTTTGTATTTTGTACATACAACGCTGAAAGATGAAGTAGGTAGTAGGGAATATCAAATTTTAAATGAGCTGGTGGCTTCCCCAAATAAAAAAAAAATAAACCAAGATATATTTGTATGAATTTATTTTGACAAGAACATTTCAACGCGAAGATAAGTTTGAAAAGGGTTTACTCAATTTATTTTTATTTAGGTACCTATTTGTTTTGTTATTATTTTTTAAGTGCACCATAACTATGTACCTATATATTTTATAGGTAGGTAGGTAGGTACATAGTACATATAGGTACCTATCCATAGTAGGTACCTACCTACCTAATACACAAATTATGAAAGTTTCAGAGCTTAAACTGGTCGGGAATTAAGTTAAAAACCAATCGTACCTATAATTCCAGTAGGTACGAACAGACATGTGAAGTTAATTGGTATTGCCTCAGAACAGGCTTTTGCCTAGTGAGGCAATATACCTATCCAAGTACCTAATATTGATATATTAAATTTTCTATTTGTATTGTAATAAACTAGATGGGTCGGTGGCAGAGCGGTTAGCGCGCTGGGGTAATAATCCAGTGGTTGCGAGTTCGAATCCTGCTTCGACCGATTTCGTTCACCTAAGCACAAGCATTAATTTGCTTATTTTAGGGAACGTAGGAAGATGTATATGTACTTGTTTAACAAGGACATATTCATTTTTTATTAAAAAAAAGAAAAAAAAAAAAGAAAAAAAAATTATTTTTTATTTGGAAATTAAAAAAAAATAATTAAAGGGGTGAAAAAAACCCGCTTATTTTCGAGATAAATATTCAGTTTATTAAAAAAAAAATTATCTTGTATGCGAAGACTAATTTTTTGAACATGAATGCAGGTAGGTACCTGTATGTAGGTACCGCATATAGGTAGGTAGGTAGGTACATGGATATAGTATTCTAGATAAGTAGGTACATATTGAAATTGAAAAATATATACCTATAGGTATGTATATATTTTTTTTTCTTTAACATGGCCCGGGTTGTAAGATGGTGGAAACACAGGATTCGGAAGATCGTTCCACAGTCAGGCTGCTGTACCTATTAATAAAGGAGTTCTAGAAGCGACTTGTTCGTATATGTTGAAGGTCCACTGTGAATGGGTGCTGCGATTGAGTAAAGCGAGTGACTATTGTGAATGGGTGGAAGAGGGACCAGGGACCAAGTTCTTCTGAGCAATTCCCGTGGTAGTATCTATAAAATAAACTTAAAATACCGACTTTACGTCTGTGTTCTAGTGATTGCAATCCATCAGTCAGTGATGGATCATCAATCAGACGTATAGCACGCCTTTGGACAGCGTCGAGGGTATTCAGTAGGTATTGGGCCACTCCAGAGGTGACTACCATATTCAATAATTGGACGTATTTGCGCTTTACATATTATATAGAGTAGGTATACAGATCTGGGTCTTAGTAAAAAATATCTGCGCGCTCTATATTGTACCTAGGTAGGGGAGGTCCGCCTAAGAGTACGCAGTCCATAAAAGTACGAATTGACAATATCTCATAATATATTTTATTTCGGGCAACACTTATAGTCCCATTCCATAGACAAACATGTATTCTCCATGCACTCATACTTACTGCCAACTGGCTTGACATATCTGGACAAGAGACGAAATAAATTGAAAAGTTGCATTTTCATCTAATATTTTGGACATACGACTTAAGGTACTGTGTCTTTATTATTAAGCTGTTTTAATTTTGTTGTTTTACCAAAGTTGTATATTATAATTGTTAATCCAGATTGTTCACAAGTTTGTTAACTGTCAACGTCATTTTGAAAAGTTGGTAAAAAATATGTCGAATAGGTTATGTCCACAAGAATACGCATTTATATTTCCTTAAAAGTACGCATGCGTACCTACTCTTGGGGACACATCGAAATATTAGACATAGAACTTGATGAATTTCAATAATAAAATACTAGTTGTTATTACCAGATCGTTATTTCACTATTTTATTATTTGAAAATATTGTTTTTTTAGATGCAACAAGAGAAGAAAAAAAGGAAATTTTTTTCATAGAGATATTCTAGAATGTGTAGGTACATTGTAATATTGTGTCAACATAATTACTAACGAAGATGCTTTGGCCACGCAGAAGAACAAACGAAGAAACGAAAATAGACAAAGTCGACAGGGATGGAATTGTCTGTTTTATGAATGTAATTTATAATATCATAAATATGGGACTCGGTTCTCTCGGCCTACCACTTGTGGGACATGATGGTATGTGTAGCTACGAAATCCATTGAATGAAAAAGACAGTTGAGTTTGTTTATTTATATAATTTTAATTTTTTAATTTATTATATCGGTTTATATAAAACAAACTATGTTTAATCCTATTTTTACTGTAGGCTAAAGATGAAGCAACTATGAAGTTTTATTAATGTTTTTTACTCTCCACACTATGGAATAGGGGAGAGTCATGATTTCGCAAAATTTAAGCGTATTTTTTTTACATCAATTTCTCAATGGGTATCATGTAGAGAATGCACACTATGAGTTTCGTCGTGATGTGTTTGTGTGTATGGCGTATACGCTGTACGCCGTACGCCGTACGCCGTAGCATTTATCTTTTTTGTGTCCTCTCTACAGCCCAAACTATAAGTCTGATCGACTTCATATTAACATCATATGTGTAAAGTGCAAAGACCTAGAGCTGATTAGTTTTCCATAGACAACTTTTGATTTCTTCTCTATGAATTCATCATTTACGTTGTTTTTTTTTTGTGTCCTCTCTGCAGCCCAAACTATAAGTCCGATTGACTTCATATTGATATCACATGTGTTAAGTCCATAAACTTAGAGCTGATTAGTTTTCCATAGACAACGGTTCATTTTTTCCCAATGTTTCTTTATGATTTCATCTATTAAAACTGAAAAAATGCTCTCACGACCTGGAAATTAGAGATATTTTAATTTGGTTTCAACTATTTATACAACACCAAGAATCTTCATAAAATTGTATTCAAAGTTGGTCAATGTTAAAAGAAAAATATTCAACGGTTTCAAAAATTATATTTTATTTAATGGATATTTGTATGAAACTTATATGTAACAAGAGAATTTTTTTATATTTGGCAATGTTCAGTTCATTGATTTCATATTGATATAAGAATATTAATAGCTTGAACTTAGAACTGATTAGCTTTTCATAGATATCATAAAATTTCTTCATATGATATCACGTGTCAACATTGTCAAAATGCTCTAACGCTCTTTGAAACAAAATTTATCTGCTTTTTTTAAAATATTTCATACAACATAAGCAGTCTTCACTATACTGCATTAATAGTTTGTCTATCTTAACATAAAAATATACTATCGGAAGAAAATTTATATTCCTGTTAGTAACATTTAGTATGAATAAAAATGTAATTAGATAAATTTCTATTTATGGAAACGTTCAGTAATTTGATTTCATGTTATAATGTAAAGAGCTTGAACATAGAACTGATTAGCTTTCCATAAATAACAAAAAAAATCTTCATATGATATCACCTGTCAAAATTTGGAAAATGCTCTCGCGTTCTTTAGAACAAAATTTATCTGCTTTTTTTAAAATATTTCATACAACATAAGCATTCTTCACTATACTGCATTAATAGTTTGTTTATCTTAACATAAAAATATACTATCGGAAGAAAATTTACATTCTTAATAGTAACATTTAGTATGAATAAAAATGTAATTAGATAAATTTCTATGTATGGAAAAGTTCAGTAATTTGATTTCATGTTATAATGTAAAAAGCTTGAACATAGAACTGATTAGCTTTCCATAAACAACAAAAAAAATCTTCATATGATATCACCTGTCAAAATTTGGAAAATGCTCTCGCGTTCTATAGAACAAAATTTATCTGCTTTTTTTAAAATATTTCATACAACATAAGCATTCTTCACTATACTGCATTAATAGTTTGTTTATCTTAACATAAAAATATACTATCGGAAGAAAATTTACATTCCTGATAGTAACATTTAGTATGAATAAAAATGTAATTAGATAAATTTCTATGTATGGAAAAGTTCAGTAATTTGATTTCATGTTATAATGTTAAGAGCTTGAACATAGAACTGATTAGCTTTCCATAAATAACAAAAAAATCTTCATATGATATCACGTGTCAAAATTTTGAAAATGCTCTCGCGTTCTTTAAATCAAAATTTATCTGCTTTTTTAAAAATATTTCATACAACATAAGCATTCTTCACTATACTGCATTAATAGTTTGTCTATCTTAACATAAAAATATACTATCGGAAGAAAATTTATATTCCTGATAGTAACATTTAGTATGAATAAAAATGTAATTAGATAAATTTCTATGTATGGAAACGTTCAGTAATTTGATTTCATGTTATTATGTAAAGAGCTTGAACATAGAACTGATTAGCTTTCCATAAATAACAAAAAAATTCTTCATATAATATCACGTGTCAAAATTTTGAAAATGCTCTCGCGTTCTTTAAAACAAAATTTATCTGCTTTTTTTAAAATATTTCATACAACATAAGGATTCTTCACTATACTGCATTAATAGTTTGTTTATCTTAACATAAAAATATACTATCGGAAGAAAATTTATATTCCTGATAGTAACATTTAGTATGAATAAAAATGTAATTAGATAAATTTCTATGTATGGAAACGTTCAGTAATTTGATTTCATGTTATAATGTAAAGAGCTTGAACATAGAACTGATTAGCTTTCCATAAATAACAAAAAAATCTTCATATGATATCACGTGTCAAAATTTTGAAAATGCTCTCGCGTTCTTTAAATCAAAATTTATCTGCTTTTTTTAAAATATTTCATACAACATAAGCATTCTTCACTATACTGCATTAATAGTTTGTTTATCTTAACATAAAAATATACTATCGGAAGAAAATTTATATTCCTGGTAGTAACATTTAGTATGAATAAAAATGTAATTAGATAAATTTCTATGTATGGAAAAGTTCAGTAATTTGATTTCATGTTATAATGTAAAGAGCTTGAACATAGAACTGATTAGCTTTCCATAAATAACAAAAAAATTCTTCATATGATATCACCTGTCAAAATTTGGAAAATACTCTTGCGTTCTTTAAAACAAAATTTATGTGCTTTTTTAAAAATATTTCATACAACATAAGCATTCTTCACTATACTGCATTAATAGTTTGTCTATCTTAACATAAAAATATACTATCGGAAGAAAATTTATATTCCTGATAGTAACATTTAGTATGAATAAAAATGAAATTAGATAAATTTCTATGTATGGAAACGTTTAGTAATTTGATTTCATGTTATAATGTAAAGAGCTTGAACATAGAACTGATTAGCTTTCCATAAATAACAAAAAAAATCTTCATATGATATCACCTGTCAAAATTTGGAAAATACTCTTGCTTTCTTTAAAACAAAATTTATGTGCTTTTTTAAAAATATTTCATACAACATAAGCATTCTTCACTATACTGCATTAATAGTTTGTCTATCTTAACATAAAAATATACTATCGGAAGAAAATTTATATTCCTGATAGTAACATTTAGTATGAATAAAAATGAAATTAGATAAATTTCTATGTATGGAAACGTTTAGTAATTTGATTTCATGTTATAATGTAAAGAGCTTGAACATAGAACTGATAAGCTTTCCATAAATAACAAAAAAATCTTCATATGATATCACGTGTCAAAATTTTGAAAATGCTCTCGCGTTCTTTAAATCAAAATTTATCTGCTTTTTTTAAAATATTTCATACAACATAAGCATTCTTCACTATACGGCATTAATAGTTTGTCTATCTTAACATGAAAATATACTATCGTTAGAAAATTTATATTCCTGGTAGTAAAATTTAGAATGAATAAAATATTTCATTGTCAATATTTGTGGTGTGGAGAGTTTAGTGTTGGCCACAACCCACTCGTTTTAACTTGTAATAGAAAAACAGTGTATTTCATTTCACTTTTTTGACATGAAAATATATTTTTATAAGGCATTTCCATTTAATTTATTTTTTAAATAAAAATATTTATTTTTCGATGCAAAATGTTTTATTTAAAATTTCCTTTGCAGCTATTTGACCACCTGCGTACTTTTAGGGACTCAACTGCGTAGGTACTCGTAGGGACGTTCAACCTAAGAGTACGCATTTTTCATTTCATTTTCTTTTCGCTATTGCGTATATGGTATTTTACCGATTGCTGCATATTTCCTGCTAGACTTTATATAATAATGAGGCATTTATTTGACATAAAAATCTTTAACAAAATCCGTATAGTAAATTAAATATAGGTTAAAGTCTGTTAAGTGCGTACTCTTAGGCGTATACCTCCCCTACGCTCAATTTTTTGGAGGCGAGTTTCACCTTAGCTTCGATGGAGCCCTTGTAGTGTAATTGGTTCGTTATAGATACTCCAAGCAGGTCGATAGAGCTGCTATTAGGTAGGGTGCTTCCGTTGAAATACACTTGCAATTCATTGGGGTTTCTCTTCGCAGAAATTAGACAGGCTTATTAGGTTTTTGAGACGTTAAATGAAACAAGATTAAGTACCTACTGTTTATTTATTTATTTGCCTTTTACAAAGTACCTAATAGAATAAAAATACACATATTGAAAACAACAACATAGAATAATAAAAATAAAACATTTAAATCACTTTGTAAAAATAACCTAGGTACTTAAAAAAGGTAGGTACCTACCTACCTAATAACAAAAAAACTAAATAGTAATGAACAAAAAAAAATATCTTAAGTGAAAAGAAAAGGAAAAAAAAGTAATTAAATTACTTTTTATAATGATAATTAGGTACCTACCCAGAAGCTCAGACGACAAATGAACAAAGAATGTACCTATAAAATTTTCGAGACTGAAGGACTCTCGCATTAAGTCTTAGTCTTGTACCTACCTATATAGGTACCTATAGCTACACATGCGGTCTTGTCTTAGTGATAGGTACAGCGAGACTAGCAAGACCTTTGCTCAGTAGATAAAATAATTAAATAATGTTATTGCAATTAATATGATTTTTAAAAAGAGGTAGGTAGGTAGGTACATTCATATTCTTCTTCTTTTTCTTCTCAACCTTATCTCAATCATTCTTGGACGGAAGCCGCCCCCATCTCCGTCCAACCCCTATCCTGTTACATCCACATTTATTCCAAATATATAAATCATAATCTTCATTTGTGGATTGAAATACCTACCTTCTTCCACTCTGAAAATTTGTTCCATTAGAAAAAATGTCTAATCAACTGCATTCCTTCAATCACTTGCAATGAAATTTTCTTATTTTATTTTATTGATCTTCGGAACAATATTGAATGAAATATTTTGTTTACGATTTTTTTAACCAACATTGTTGTACAATAAACCAATGTGTGATAATTTCATTAAATTTGTCAAAATAAAGTAACTCCGTTGGTAACGGACTCTTCCATGTTCTAATGTGACGGATGTATCGACATCTGTTGAGAAAAGTCTAAACTAAAATACATGGTATTTGACCATTTTTATGAAGGATGTTTAGTCAAGTTTCGAATCATTTTGATATCATACCTTGTAAAATAGTATCTAGTTATTATGATAGATGTCGCTTCACTACAAGTAAGTGTATATTTGCTGGATATGGTTCAGATTAAAAAAATATATATATATTAACAGTGTTTTATAAAAACAACATAATGGTCAAATCAGTGATATATTTTTTATTACAAATTTAAAATAACCACTAGCGAAAATAACTTTTATGTAGGCACAAAGTGCCAAATTTATTAGATTAACCATAGATACCAATATATTATTTTTAAAGAAGATATTACCTAGGTAGGTACGTACCTACCTACTATTAATTTTCAGTTATTGACTTATGAGAAATTTGTATTCAAGTAGTTTAATATTTGTAAGTATCATAATAATACTATACCTACTTATTGCCAATTGTGTAAAATAATAATTAATAGATTGGTAGGTAGGTAGTTATACTTACCTAGTGGTGAACGAATAGAAAGGAAGAAGTTGGTTCATCGGGTAAATATACATATTTGCTTTCTAAATGTTAGGTACCTACCTATTGATTTATAAACATTATTTAACAACATAGTTTATGAACTTACGTAATCCAACTGTCGATTTGTTCAGGAGAACTTTGTTCTCTTAACATATCGACAATGTATCAAGCCAGAATACGCGAGAATTGTATGGAGAGGTCTACTTTTTTCACGGCTTTTCCATCTTTGAAGTCAAAAAACACCAACTTAGAGGCTTCGCAGCATATATGTTCCATACACGGATTTACTCAGAATTCGGAGTAGAACATTTCGTGTGTCTGTGTGTGTGTGTGTCTGTGTGTGTGTCTGTGTGTGTGTGTGTCTGTGTGTCAGTGTGTGTGTCTGTGTGTCCGTCCCCCCCTTATAACTTTTGATCCGCTCAATTTACAGAGCCTAAAATTTCAGAATATATAAACAGTTACAGGCCTACAAAACTTTTATACTCGGAATTTTGAATTTTTGTTTCAGTCAGGGGTTATCAATTTTTGAATTTTTATTTTATTTTTCCATATATCTCAGAAACCATAAACGCTAGAACGCTGAAAATTGGTACAAACATAGACAAATACAAAATCTCAAATTAGTTTTTTCAAAAAAATTCCAGGGTTTCTCAAACATTTTTTATTAAGAAAAATATTTTTTTTATGATAAATTTATGAGTTTAACTGCCTATATTTCCAAAACTTTTACAATTATCGAAAAAAACCGAAACACCCCAACTAGATAATTTAATTTTCTATAAAAAATATTAACATTGTAGTAGAAGATCTCAATTTTTTTTTAACAATTTTTTTAAAAATTGAATTTAGTGACGACATCGCTTCATACATTTTGTATGGCAGTCGCCTATACACAATATGTAAGAAGACTTAATAGTTTGATACTTATCCATTTATGATACATACATACATACCATCATGCTATTTGCATATTCTGGGTAGGAAAAAGGATCTTCCTCCATACTATCCTATCTTGACATACATACCTACATATGTTGTATAGAAAACAAAATATCTGAAAATATTTAATAATTTGTATCTATGGGTTTATAGTTTGGTACATATTCTTCAACTATACATACTATCGCTATCGACAGTTGGATCTCATGTGTTACATGCAACTAGTTTACTTAAAAAGGTCGAAGAATACATTTCAAATGAAGTTATTTTCCAACTGTCGATTTGTTCAGGAGAACTTTGTTCTCTTAACATATCGACAATGTATCAAGCCAGAATACGCGAGAATTGTATGGAGAGGTCTACTTTTTTCATGGATTTTCCAACTTTGAAGTCAAAAAACACCAACTTAGAGGCTTCGCAGCATATATGTTCCATACACGGATTTACTCAGAATTCGGAGTAGAACATTTCGTGTGTCTGTGTGTCTGTGTGTGTGTCTGTGTGTCTGTGTGTGTGTGTGTCTGTGTGTCCGTCCCCCCCTTATAACTTTTGATCCGCTCAATTTACAGAGCCTAAAATTTCAGAATATATAAACAGTTACAGGCCTACAAAACTTTTATACTCGGAATTTTGAATTTTTGTTTCAGTCAGGGGTTATCAACTTTTGAATTTTTATTTTATTTTTCCATATATCTCAGAAACTATAAACGGTAGAACGCTGAAAATTGGTACAAACATAGACAAATACAAAATCTCAAATTAGTTTTTTCAAAAAAATTCCAGGGTTTCTCAAACATTTTTTATTAAGAAAAATATTTTTTTTATGATAAATTTATGAGTTTAACTGCCTATATTTCCAAAACTTATACAATTATCGACAAAAGCCGAAACACCCCAACTAGATAATTTAATTTTCTATAAAAAATATTAACATTGTAGTAGAAGATCTCAATTTTTTTTAACAATTTTTTTAAAAATTGAATTTAGTGACGACATCGCTTCATACATTTTGTATGGCAGTCGCCTATACACAATATGTAAGAAGACTTAATAGTTTGTTACTTCATCTCCAAACATACATACATACCATCATGCAATTTGCATATTCTGGGTAGGAAAAAGGATCTTCTTCCATACTATCCTATCTTGACATACATACCTACATATGTTGTATAGAAAACAAAATATCTGAAAATATTCAATAATTTGTATCTATGGGTTTATAGTTTGGTACATATTCTTCAACTATACATACTATCGCTATCGACAGTTGGATCTCATGTGTTACATGCAACTAGTATAAATAAATACTTAGGTATGTATCAATGTAATGAATTTATTTCTTCAAAGTTTATAAATTATAAAATATAATAAATACGTTCTGTAGGTACAAACTAAAATATGAGAGTAGGTAGGTAAGTATTTGGAATTCACTCGAAACTGAACGACTATTATGGTCTATTGTTGATTTTTCAAACTAATTTTCACACTTAGGTACCTACAACCTACTTAAGTAAAAAATAAACTCCTGGAAACGTTTGACAATTTATTAATTTATATTTCGGGCTTATATACATAACTATAGGTATGTACATACATATATTTCGCTTCAAATAGATTCTTTAAAATAATTATCTACAGTAAAATGACTTAGGTACATATTTGACTCAATAATTCAAATATGAATGTAGGTATGTAGGTACTATATACCTACCTACTTTATTCACTAGAACCAAAGTTTCTTTAAAAATGTAAATGTAAACCTTTCTTCTTCCTCTTGTCAAACCTTTTCTTAGTCACTTTCCCATCAGCACTTCTCTTATTTTTCACAAAACACACTGTTGACAGTTTAATCATCATAACCTATCATTTTATTTCCATATAAAATTAATGTTTCTTTGATATAATAGGTATATATGATTGTTCAGTAAAAATGACGTTTTAAGATCAACATTTGAAGTCAAGATTATGCGTCTTGGTAGTTATGCGTCCTACCTACATTGTCCGTGACATTAGTAGGTACCTACCTATAATAAATATAAAAATATCACAATAAGCAGCACTTTCTGGACGAACTTTAGGCTGTAAACTTCTGTTCTCCTTCACAAAGCCGAAAGATCTTTTGTCGAACTGCGAATACCATAATAAAAACTACCTATATCACTTTTGTTGTTCTTCGTTTCAAGTCTCTCACAGCAATAGACTCAATCATCCACAGAGGGGATGGTTGGTCTTGTGACACCAAGGTATCCTGTTGACGTCACAGAATGTCCTCGGAGGACATCGTATAATCCTGGTAACGTGCTTCCTACAAGATACAAGGGCCCGTCTGCTGATGCACTTGACTTGGAGGCTGTTGCATTCGCCACAGATGACCTTGCAGTCGGCAACATCACCATGCATTACGATTAAAAAGACCTGAAAAATATATTTATTTAATTACATTCAGTCATCGACGAAGAAACAAGGATAATCTACAGTTAATTGGGAATATAAGCCTATAAAAACCGCCTTTTGAAATAAATTTTCTCAAGTAGGTACCTACCTACCTACTTTAAACAAGTTTGTAACAAAAATATCATAAGTGAATTTCTCTAGTGGATTTTCGTCACACAATTTTAAAATGCAAGTAGCATAAATTCCCCTTAAATATTAGTATAAATATCTTACTAGTTGCATGTAACACATGAATATAAAAGTTTTGTAGGCCTATAACTGTTTATATATTCTGAAATTTTGGGCTCTGTGAATTGAGCGGATCAAAAGTTATAAGGACACACACACACACACACACACAGACACACACACACATACAGACACACACACACACACACACACACACACACACACACACACACACACACACACACACAAAACTCACATGAAATGATCTACTCCGAATTCTGAGTAAATCCATGTATGGGAACATATATGCTGCGATGCCTCTAAGTTGGTGTTTTTAGCTTGCAAAAAGTCCACTACGCCATACAAAATGTTCCTTCGTACACGCATCTTGGATTTAAACTGCCTCTTCCTTCAATAGAATTTCATTCTCTTGAACGAATCGACAGTTGGATTACTCCATATATTTCGTAGAGAAATAAACGTTTGTGTGCTTAAAGATCACATATAATCAAAGTATAGTCAGGTTAGTTCTTAAAATGATTTGATTCTTGTATGATACATACATACCATCACGCCATGGTTTGTATGTATCATACAAGAATCAAATCATTTTAAGAACTAACCTGACTATACTTTGATTATATGTGATCTTTAAGCACACAAACGTTTATTTAATGATTTGATTCTTGTATGATTATTTTGTTAATTAAAAAAAAATGTTTTTCATGTAGGTACCTACCTACTTACAAAACTAAAAGGGCTGAAAGCCTGTTTTTATTCCTCACTAACCCAAGGGGATATAATGGGGATTATATCCCCTTTTATTATTTAGGATTTATGCTAAAATTGTATTCTGAAAGTTTCATTAAAATGAATCTATGTGTGTGTGTTGCTTTATGTGCTTAGTTTACATATCAATTATAAAGTACTCATTCGATTCTTTTAAAATTTTGAAAATTTGTATATCTAATACCCGCTTAGATCCCATTAAATTTTGATGGATATCAAATATTTTTCAAAGTGACCCGAAACTCAGTAAACTTAAAATTTGATATTTTTGTTTTCAAATTGGTAAAAAGGCACATCACTTTCATAAAATGGCATTGAAGTATTATCAATTTTAACTAAGTAAACTCATTTCATGAAAATGCTGAATATTTCACCCCCAACACGGGGACACTATAATGTTAATGTGTTATGTAACTTAATTGTTAATGGATGAATAAATAAATTGTTTATAGAATGACTTGTTAGTGTGGAGTTTAGCGTTGGCCCAAACCCACTCGTTTTACATAGATTTTAAAAATAAAATATAAATTATTCCTATGTTTTACTATTTCAAGTTATTTTTTAGTAATTTTTTTCTGCCCTAAAGAAGCAAGACTTGGTATTGATAACACATTGCCATACCATGCCATCACGCCATTCCCATTTATATTTGGGGTAGGCAGAGAGATCCGAATGCCAGACTCCTCTCTCTTGAAATACATTACTCGCTTAATTCACGTCTCATCTATGTGCTTAAATCTAGTTTTTAATTATAATAAAAACTTTAATATTCACAAAAAATAAATTAATAATATTAACATAAACAAATAAGAGCAGATAGTAATAAAATTGTCCTAATTTAATTGTCAATAATAGACAAGAACGAGAATGATATCACATTGCTATTATCTGACATATTTTTTCGTCACTGACACAAATTTGGCCATTTGGCATTTATTGATATTTAATTTGGCCTTATTTAACGTAGAAATCATAAATATAATTATATCTTTAAAACATTATAATATACCTACATATAAGTAGTAGGTACATAATATGGAAATATACAAATACCTACCAAATATAATTAAGATAAATCCAGAAAATGCTGGATCTTCGTGCGTCACACAGAAATTTGTCATTCTTATAAATATCTAATCTTAGTCGGGTCTTCATTCAACAAACTTGATACCAAGTGTTGCAATAATATATTTATTAGCATAGTTATATTAGTTATACATAATAAGAATATTTTATATGTGTAAGTAGGTATATGAATATGGGTGACAGGAAAATTATTCGAAAAACAATTATTCGAATGCTCAATTTTACGAAAATCAATTTTACGAATGGCAATTATTCGATTCACATTTTTTCGAAAAACAATTTTCCGAATACACAATTATCAGAATTTACAATTGTTCGAGTTTTTATGACGTCATGTTGGTAGTATTGTGAGAAAAATAAACCATAGATTTTTATTATAATATACTAGATGTCGTAGTTAGCAAATTTTGTATGAATCGAAAACAAATGACTCACTTTTTGCACGGAGTACTACATCTACATAGTATATTATGTGTAATAAAAATCTATGGAATAAACAACATGGCGACGCACCGCGCTGTCAGATATCCTAGGATTTACACCTATTTTTTAAACCTAAACCTACAAAACTTGGTGAAAATAGGTTGGTTAGGTTTGTTTGTAGTTATAATTGCGACTGGCGTGAGCCAGTTGCATTATATATTGAAAAAAGTAACTATAATATTAAAGTAAAATAACTAAATTGGTGTGAATACTAGATAAACACAAACTGGTGTACAAACTAGGTTATCCCGCGCTGTCAAATATCAGTTATTAAAAATGTGCAAACATACGTACCCAACAATAATTCAACAAGTAATAATAGTCTTCATCGAATATATTTTACTGGCAACAAATATGTCAAAAGAGGCAACATAATGACACAAAAATATATTAAATTCGGTTAATTGGTTTTCCATCAAATGTTAGTTCGAATAATTTGCTTTCGGACAATTGTCATTCTGATAACTGATTTTCGAAAAATTGTTATTCGTACAATTGCGCATTCGAACAATTGTGTTTCGAAGAATTTTCATGTAATCATGAATATGTGGGTATGTCCATTAAATGTATGTAGGTACCCACGGTGTGTTTATTTAACTTCCTATATTTTTATGTAGGTATCGTATATGGTTTATTTATTTAAAATTTGACTTTTTCAATCATAAATGTATGGATTTTGCAATTTTGATGTCAAATAAATCATCTCCCCACTTCATCCTTTCCTCAAACACTAGTCTCTCTCACCTTCCCTTCGACCCTTTTTTTCATATAAATAATTTGTGTTTATATGCTTATAATGTATAATGCATTTGTGTACCGTGCTTGCACTATGTGGTGTACAATGCTTTCTTTAATACACTCGACATATCTGCGAGCTCTCTCAGTGTGTTAAGGACAGCTGTCTCCTCCTATCTTTCCTAGTATTTCAATTTAATCAGTTGTCTTATTTTAGTGTTTTATTTTTTATGTACTAGTAAATCAATTATAGGTACATTATTTGTAATTTTTTGTATCAATATTGATTATCCTATTGAATAATGCATTGAGTTTTCACTGGTCCACTAATAAAGCAATGTACCTACATTGTCACATTTATAAATTGTGTAGACTTTATAACTCTCCATCGACTAATAAAAAGTAAAATATAATAAAAATAACTTCTTATTTATTAGTTTCCTTGTTTATATAACCTAACTTTTTTTAAAAAAATATTTTTTTTTGTAGAAAAAATGGTTTTCTAAACAATAAATTAATATATAAATGGTAAATCACAATTCTCCATGAGTTATATATTTTTAAAAGTCGGCTTATGTTTTTTTCCATCAAAATAATTATAGGTACCTACCTAATAGAAAATTAAATCAAAAATAATTTAGATAAAACCCTTTATAAAGTTTTATTGACTTTCAAACGAAGAACAATTGAAGTAAAAAGACGGAAATCGATTTTATAACGACATACAGACAGAAATACAAAATTGTTCAATGTTATTAAAATATCAAATGGATCAAGCTGGAAACAGTTTGAATTTACATTGTCATCGGTAATACACAAATTATGAAAATTTCAGAGCTCTGACTGGTCAGGAAATTAAAAATCGATTACGATAGAAGTTAAATAAAAGGGTGTTAAAACATTCGCCAAAGATTACCTTAAAATGAAACAAAAGTACATAAGAAAATTAAATTTCTTAAATCGTTAATAACTAGTAAAAGTGGAGATTTAGGCACTTACATGTTACAAGAACATGGTCATTCTTAAAAATACAAAAAAAATCATTTTTCATAGTAATCATCTCAACTAGATAACAAGAATGGTAAAATAATTACTTGATTGCCTTGATAAAAAAAATGTGGGATTATTTTAAATACAACAACACTGTCACGTAATGCCTCTTAAAAATTAATTTGGTTACAGTTTCCAGAATGATTTATATGACAAGAATATTTATCTGATAGTTATAATACCACAATACAAAATATTAATGATTTATTTAGGAGAAATTATCATCCGGGAAGAAAATCAACCACTTGCTAAAATAAATAGGGACTTACCTACACAATTACTATTTTTTATACACAACTTTGCAAAACTATTAGTCAAGTTGTAATATAAAATCAACTAAAATGTTCTACTACCCATGACTCTCATTAGGAGTACCTCAAGGTTCTCACCTTGGTCCATTCCTATTTTCATAAAAAAGATATTTTAACAGTGTTTTGAACACTGCTTATTTTTCCTTTTCGCATAAAACTAAAATTATTTCAGTTATGAAAACTCAAGCAATTTTTTAAAAAATTATTTATAAGTTCCTACCTGTTACTTTGTTAGAAAATTATATAGTATATACATACAATAAAATATTCATTGGCTCATAACAAGTCTATTTAAATTTGAAATGCAAAATTTTACTTGTAATTTTAGGTAGGTATGTACTTAAAAACCTAATTCATATTTTTTAAAAGGTGAACAAATCACGAAATTGTCCTTTGAAAATTTTAATATTGATAACATTAAATAAAATTAATTTTGAAAATGACCAGTATAAAATAACCATGTGAAGATAAATTTAAAAATATGTTATCGATTTAAAAGTGTATGAAGCAAAATAAAAACTTATGCAGTCACGTGCAAAATATAATTCTTTATACCTACCAAAAAAATCGTTAAACACATCGACGATTTCATTTTCATCAAACACTTGTTCATCCAAACTATTCACTTGGCAAAACTCTCCTTGAATCAGTTCTATGACGTCTAGCAAAACACTGACAAATGTTGTCACATCCATTTTGTATAAATATTATATGCGAACATTCTGATTACAATAATTAGCATAATATAATTTGTTGTTATTGTGAATATTATTATTGTCTGTCGATAAACTATTTATTATCAATAATGTTGTAGGGTCAATACACGATGGCGTATTACATTTTGCGTCATTTACACACTCTAATGTTTTGTTGTTATCTCAAATGAGACATACCTATCTACATATGTTTTATTTCCTTCGTTGGAGGCAATCAATTTTGATTTATTGTATAGGAAGACATTCCTACGTAAATATGTTACTTAAAATATGTCAATCCGAAGGAGTATACCTACTACGTATCCCATTTAAAGCCATGAAATCTGAGTACTTATTGGCCTTTGTTGTCTCCAGTTTGGATTACTGTATCGGTATAGGTACATGCTAGTTTTACCAAAAAAATTTATGAATATAATTATATAATAGCCAAGCTCATCTCCGGAGCCTCCAGATTATCTCACATCTTCGCAATCAGCATTGGCTTAAAGTTCCCGAAAGGAACTTTTAATATGAAATTAATAAAAATGAACATATTATAATACGAACTCAAAGGGGGGCTGATTAAGTTACAATTAATTATGTTATTCATATTCATTATATTGTTATCTTTGTAGGTAGCGCATTTTTTAAAATACCATATAAATAACTAACGGACCCGATAGACGTCGTCATGCACGAACGTTGGCTTGCCTGTTATTTATTATCTGGTTTAACAAACATAAAAATACCACACGCTATCACGGCATATCCCACAGCGCCAGGTGTGCGGGTGTGGATTACCCTATAAAAGGAAGCACGACACATGCGTGTATACCCACATATTAGTCTTCCTTCCCTCTAAGCAAATGTATTATAATTATTATTATTGACGAATAAATTCAAAAAAGAATTCGAAGATACACAATCTCCAACTTATAATTTATTATTTTATTTGAGTTGGATATTGAGGAGTTTTGAGGAAAGACTTTTCAAATAATAATCTTGGTCCATTTTGAATTTGGAACATAAATTAGCTATACCTAATTTAAAATATGCCAAAATACCATAATAGTATCAAACACAAAATATATATTTACATATAACCTCATTTTATAGTAAAATATATATTTATAACCTCATTTTATAGTAGGGAGTTTACATTTTTTTACTATAGAAAATTCACTCTAATATAAGTTTGTTGTTTGATCATGACGTTTCAATTAAAATATATATATTTTTACAACCTCACTTTAAATTACGGAGGTTTTTAACATTAGGCTCTCAAGAATAGTATATATCACGATATAATAATGTCACACGATAATACAATGATAATAATATACATAAAACTAAATTATTTAATATATTATTCATAAATAAATAGAAATATTAAACGAAAATATTACGGAATATTACATTGAGATGACTGTTGCGGCTTGGTAATCCTTCAATTCATACCTTCCCGACATTTCCTATATTTTTTCCCTAGAAACATCCATTAATCCAAAACCTACCTAATTACCCCGTTGCAACAATAAGACCACGCACAAATCGACACATAAATTCAACCCAGCCAGTATGCAGCGACTAGCCCACGACGGTAACGTTAATGACAGCCGCCAGTAGAAAAAACCGAAAAAGCGCCGTACGGCCGTGACGTGTTTTTTGAACATTAATTTAACAGTGATATACTTGTGGGATCAACGGAGAGTGCAGTAAAACGGGGTAAGTCCTTTGTATCTTTCCTTGATTTACCAATTGCCATAGTTGTGATTTTGCTTCCCCATGAAATCATAGTGTCAGAGCTGCATTTAATCGCTTCGAAACCGGAGATCGTTGAATCCTCCATTTTGCCGCCGAAGATCACGCCAGGCATTAAAATCATCAATTATTTTCTGTGTGGGCTTGAAGCCAACACAATGACTTTGATATACCAAACGTCAAAATACCACTTAAAACAGAATATACTTTAAAAAAACTAAATAGCTTCATACAATAATAATAAAAAATATGCATATAACTTAATATTTTCATAAAATATTAAAAATATGAAAACAAATACCGCAGACAGCGTTGAAAAAAACATCAAGATTTAATGTCAAAACCAACATTGCATAATATTATGACATATTGAAAGCAATGTTGCCTGTATTCAAAATGCATATTCCGAAAATATTTATAACGATTGATATTTCTATTATTCTTTTATTAAATCAATGTATAAAATTTCTTTTTGTGAATCTAAACCAATCAGGGACTCATATAAAAAGTTTCATCAATATCGGTTTAGCCGATTAGGAGTTCAGTGACATACACACGTACAGAAGAATTATATATAAAGATAAAATAAAAATAAACAAACAAAAATGTCTGTCTCATGATCTTCATAGCTCTTCACGGGATGGCTCCTACTTACCCTTTTCGAACTTTTCATTCCACTTTCAATTAACGACAGACAATCATCACTTCGTTCTGCGTCTGTTTCCAAAATTTGTCATTGGAAAATTTGCTGAAATAAACAGGGTGCATACCACTAATTTCGGTGATCGTGCGTTTGATGTAGCTGGACCAAATGCATTGAATAAGCTTCCAAAAAACCTCAGACAGACCGATAGTATATAATTCATTCAGGAAAATTCCCAACACACTTTTTTAGTAATTCATACCAGGGGGGCAAGTCTGGTCCATCCGGCGAAATCAAAACCCTTGTGATTACCCATATCATGGAAATAATTATTATATGGAGTTCTACAATATGTATATTAAGTTGTCATAGAACTCCATATAATAATTATATCCATGATATGGGTAGGTAATCAATAGTGTTTTGATTTCGCCGCGCCGGTCGGACCAGACTTGCCCCCCTGGGCCAAAATGATACATCTTAATCAATTTTCAGCGCCAAATTATAATATTTGATATAAATAAATACAGTACATACATAACATCACGCCATGTCCCTCACGGGGTAGGCAGAGAGACCCGAACGCCACATTTTTCTATCTTGACACACAATCATCGCCTCATCAACATTCATACAATGTCTTATACATGTTCGTCTGTTGTTCACGTTTCTTACATTTCCATCTTTCAGAATATCGTTTACATGGTCGTGTCATCCTTTTTTTTGGGCGCCCTCGACCTCTTATTCCATTCCTGTCAGCTTTGTATATTTTTTCGTCAGGCGTTCTTCATTCGTTCTCCCCAAATGGCCAAACCATCTCAATGTGTTAACTTTCATTATGTTTATTACATCTTTCTTCATCTTACATTCTTTCCTGTATCTTCATGTCGATCTCTGTCATACATCGTTCTGTTACGAATAAATACAGTGACACAGTTTAATAACTTCAGACCATTTTTGAGGAAGGTATGTATACATTGGAAACATGGACACATATTATGGACACAAGACACCCACTAAACAGGACCCACTAAATCAAACCTGGAATAAAAGAACCAAAAAGGAGCTCTATACGATTTATACCAGGACACGTAGTCAATTTTATTAAAATAAGCAGACAGCGCTGCTTGGGGCATATGCACCGCATGGGGGATCTGGAGTTGGGGTTCCCTAAAAGTATAATCCAACTGTCGATTCGTTCATGAGAATTCAATTCTCTTAATGAATCGACATTATTAAGCCAAGATGCGTGTACGAAGGAAAATTTTGTATGGTGTAGTGGACTTTTTGCATGCTAATAGCACCAACTAGAGGCCTCGCAGCATATATGTTCCCATACATGGATTTTCTCAGAATTCGAAGTAGAACATTTTATGTGAGTTTTGTGTGTGTGTGTGTGTGTGTGTGTGTGTGTGTGTGTGTGTGTGTGTGTGTGTGTGTGTGTGTGTCTGTGTGTCTGTGTGTCTGTGTGTCTGTCTGTCCCCCCCCCTTATAACTTTTGATCTGCTCAATTTACAGATCTCAAATTTTCAGAATACATAAACAGTTATAGGCCTACAAAACTTTTATGCTCAGTATTATGAATTTTTGTTTCAGTCAGGGGTTATCAACTTTTGAAATTTGGGTTTATTTTTTCATATATCTCAAAAACCATAAAAGTTAGAACGCTAAAAATTGGTATATACATAGACATATACAAAATCTCAATTTTATTTTTTCAAAAAAATTTCCAGGGTTTCTCAAACATTTTTTATTAAGAAAAATATTTTTTTTGTGATAAATTTATGAGTTTAACTGCCTATATTTCCAGATTTTTTAAAAATATCAAAAAAAGCCGAAACACCCCAACTAGACAATTTAATTTTATATAAAAAATATTATCATTGTACATTGCACATCACAAATTTTTTTTAATAAATTTTATAAAAATTGAATTTAGTGACGACATTGCTTCATACAATTTGTATGGCAATCGCCTACACACAATATCTAAGAAGACTTAATTGTTTGATACCAAGGGCCTGCCTTGAACAAAATCTTCATACAAAATCTGTATGTACTTCTGAAGCCTGCACGAACTTAATTGTTGTACCAAAACCATTTGTAAAAACATGAAGATAAAATATTGTTATTTTTAAGTTGGCAACAGTTGTCATTTTTCTATGGTTGACACTTGAAATTTGATCAGTTTGTAAACTGTACCGTAAGGTATTATATACTCTTTGAACTGTACTGCTTATTGCTATATCGCTTACAAGCTGCCATTATTTTTCGAAATACTTACTTATCTGTTCTTATCTTACAAAATGGGTCGAAATTGCTGTATAATAAATTGTGGAAACAAATACGGTATTGACAAATCAATATCATATCACAAGTAAGTAATTACAATATATTTTTTCCCCCATATTTAAACTACCTTGATTTTCTATGTTTTAAATATAACAATTATAGAATGAAATACTCACATAAAAAATTAAAGTACAGATAATATTAATAGCATCATTTTTATTCCTCCAAGATTAATAATATTGGCTCGGTTGTTTTTACCAAAAATACGACGCTACTTTTTAGGTTAAGGTCAATAAAAATTCAATATATCTAAGATCATTTCTTGTTACCGTAATACATTCAAAGTTTTGTTTTTTTTAATCTGTGTACCTAAAATATATTGCTTTCCGTGTATATTTGTTAATTAGTATTTCATTCTGTCTCCTTTTTTTCATATTAGCTCATTTTTTCGCAATTCGCAATGTCATTTTACGCAAAACAAACATGTCTGATCATGTGATGTCTGTCTATGAGTTCCGTTGCAGTAGGGTTGGGCAATATTATTAGTAGGTCATTATTAATTCCTCCAAGAACATTTCTCTAATTTCCAATCTAAACAACATTGTTAATTGAGGAACAACTTTATGCATTTATTAGATTATAATACATAATAAATATATAAACTGGGATATATAGCGCCGTAGATATAAAAATTAATCAAATATGACCAAAAAGCATAGATATAAAAAATTAATGGGATATTTTTTTTTAATTGTGTATTTATTAATATGTTTTTTTTTGCAGATTCCTTAGCGATCCGCAATAATATTTACTTTGGATAGGTGCCGTTAGAAACATCTCCAGAAGAATAACCCCATATTCTTGTATTTGTTCCTCCCATTTCAAGGCTGGCGAAATAGATAGGAGTGGTTATATTTTGAAACTAAAAGAAAACGTAGTTCCATCGGTTTTCTTCTCATCGATTGATGCTCCAGTACAAACTGAGGTAAGTTGCGAAATTCATAAAAACAAATACCTATAAGTAAATATTTTTTTAATAAAATATCTTTTTATATTCTCAAGTATCGAATTATCGTGAAATATGGTGGTACATTTCAACAAAATAAAATGCAATATGTCATATTTATAATTGAGTCGAAAATTTACTATAATGAATAATTTCTTTTTTCTAATTGCTTCTCGGGCAACTAACAGGTACTATGTCAAATATTTATTTAAAACGCACCCAATAAAAAGTTGTCACATTCTGGAGACTTATGATATTTATCGAATTTCAGGAAAAATTATAGATGTAGACCACGATTGAACTGATCATATTTTGAAAAATAATATTATTACTTAAAATAAATAAAATCTCAATTTTTTTTACTTTTTCCACATAATAAATTTGTTTGACCATTGAGGCGTTTCGCTCGAAAAAGCATCTACAGAATGGTAATTGATCATATTTTTTTTTTCTTTTTTCAGAAATTTCAAGCAAATTTGCCCGGTACGTCTTCAATGCCAAGCGTTTCATCATCCAGTTGCACTCCAGTAGAATCATTGGCTAATAGAACTGGCGGATTTTTTTTTGTAAATAAAATATATTTCAGCCTATATCTTTGTTTATTTTGTACAACCTCCATTGTCACTCAACATTAAATAACGATGTAAGTCCCTTAATTAAAATGCAACGAACGGAACTTTTCGTTATTTTTTGTGTGTTTTTAGTTTGTAGACCTGAATTTTTCGTGTTTATTGATTTTTAAAAGCAGCGTTATTTTTTTACAAAATCGATGTTAAAGTAGTATTATTGTTAGGAAATCGATGTAAACAGCATTTCCCATTGAAATACATTTATCTAAAAAAATAATATTTACCATTAAATACATTGAAAGTGGGTTTTGTCGATATCATCCACAGAAATTTTATTTCATTAATTAATTTAATTTTTCAATAATACTCTTTGAATTCTGCATATTGCAAATCTAAATTTCGTTTTTTTTTCTAAAACTTGAGAATTCGCGTTAATCACGAAAAAAATATGCAATTCGCGAATAAAATCGAGTTTATCGCAAACGCTAAAAATCCAAGTTTCTAGTTATTGGGCATATTAATTTTTGCATTTTTTTTTCATTATAAAAAAATACTAGCGAAGCGTTTTTTATTGTATTTTACCAAAAGACAAACGCGCCGCTTGTATATTCGTATAGTTATCAAATATGCACATGTACATTTAATTGACAAAAAAAAAACCCAAATTTCAATTGAAGAATATAATATTTGGTTTACGAAAAACTCTAATAGGCGAGTTTTACAAATTATTCAAAGTAAAATCTCTAATTTCATTGAAGTAAATTTAGTTTCTTACATAATAAATGAAATTTTTATTATCTGCTGTCGTAGATATGTATATGTTAATGAAATTGTGTAATGTATATGTATTTATAATAAAAAACATATTTTGGGAATTCACATTAATATTATATGTCATTTCCCATCCCTACTGTCTAAACCCGCTGGTCGTTTATTCTAGCAATTATTACATTTTATTATTGTCATATTGAGAAGGGTGTATTTACGTTTCTTCTGTTTTATCTTATGTAGACCAAATGTCAAACGAATCTGGCGTCAAATATTTCGCATATGGGCGCCTCCATCATATTAACTCCTCCAAGTTTGATACTAATCTCCAAACATACATACATACCATCATTCTGTTTTCATATTCTGGGTAGGATCAAAGGACTGACCTCCATTATATCCTATCTTGACATACATACATATGTAGGTACATGTGTTGTATAGAAAATCAAATATCTTAAAATATTAAATAATTTGTATTTATGGGATTATAGTTTGGTACTTATTCTTCAACTATACATACTATCGCTATCGACAGTTGGATCTCATGTGTTACATGCAACTAGTATTAGGTACTTTACCAATAAGTAGTTATTTCTCTTGACGTCTATGTCGGATTCCAATCAAAATGGTCATAAAATAAGTATACGTATGTACCTACCTACAAGTAGAGTTTTTGCGGTAGGTATATGTCATGACAAGAGATAAATTGTTTCTAAAAAAAAATTAGTATACCTACGTAGGTAGGTTCCTACCTATCTTGGACGCCCACAATTAGGTAGGTACATATTATGATGCACTGGTATTTCCTCTTCGAAATTGGTAAAGTAATACAGTCATGACTGTTGTGGTCGGTTTTTTTCGATTTACTCATCCTCATTATTTCTTTGTCCTCCAATACCTAATATTTGCCGTCTTTACACACTCTTATTTGATTCAAGGAAAAAATATCTTTAATATAAATAAGAATTTTACTTATATGATATAATTTATACGACTTATTTATTCAGGTTTACGTACCTACCCACTAGGTATGTCATGTCTGCCCCCCTAGACAACGTGTCATTTAGCTCAAGAAAAGATAGATCAATATATGTGACAGTTGTCACGTGACTGTCAACTGTCACTTCCATACATTGAGTTGAGATCTTTTCTTGTTTCTTTTCTTGAGTTAAAAATGACACGTTGTCTAGGGGGGCTGGACTGAATTTTTTTGTTAATAGTAACAAAATTTGGTTATGTGCAAAAAAATGTTTAGTGCGCACAGCCAAACAGTACAGTAATAAATAGATAAACTTTTATTACTGATAACAAAGGTTTTGCTAAAACGCATGTAGCTTGTTCGGTTGTCATAATAATTTTTTTTTATTGATGGTGGATTTAGGAAAATTATCTAATGTCAATTTTGTATATTTAATATAGGTACCTACTGTTTATTTTATTTATGTAGGCACTATGTTTTTTGTATAATTTAACTCAGTGATCATAATACCCTAAATCATAGGTCTCCATATTACGGTCCGCGGGCCAAATCCAGCCCGCCAGTGTCATCAATCCGGCCTGCGTTGTGATAAGTTGGATAAAAATCAGGGAATGATAGTAAGAAGGTTACTATCATTCTATTAACTTGCAGGGTAAAGCTTAGTTATAAGATTAATACATATAATAATTTATTGAATTAAACTACCACTAGTTGCATATTACACATGAGATCCAACTGTCGATAGCGATAGTGTGTACAGTTGAAGAATAAGTACCAAACTATACCTATAAATTCAAATTATTGAATATTTTAAGATATTTTGTTTTCTATACAACACGTGTAGGTATGTATGTCAAGATATTATGATAGTATGGAAGTCAGTCCTTTTTTTTCCTATCCAGAATATGAATACAGCATGATGGTATGTATGTATGTTTGGAGATGAAGTATCAAACTATTAAATCTTCTTACATATTGTGTATAGGCGACTGCCATACAAATTGTATAAAGCGATGTCGTCACTAAATTGACAACGAACACATAATAATATGCTGCTAAGCCTCTAAGTTGGTATTTTTTTATTTCAATCTCCCACATTTTGGATTTAAACTTTGTCGATCTGTTAAGAGAAATGAATTCTCTTGAACAAATCGACAGTTGGAATATGGATAGACCATTTATACTACTATCTATTTCCGCGTGTAACCACTAGATGTCGTTAAGTGTTGCAGTCATTAGTTATTACACACAGTACAATACATTAGTAACCGACCAGGGAACATACGTGGAGACTGGAGACTATTTTTTTTTTAAAGTAAATGAATATGTCCTTGTTAAACAAGTACATATACATCTTCCTACATTCCCTAAACTAAGCATAAATGCTTGTGCTATAGGTGAACGAGATCGGTCGAGACAGGATTCGAACTCGCGACCACTGGATTACTAACCCAGCGCGATAACCGCTCTGCCATCGACCCATCTAATAATGGCCGAAAAATTGAAACTGCTTCCCGAAGTTATCAGTATGGCCCTAAGCCTGGATAGTTTAGAGACCCCTGTATTAAATTATTATCAATTCTATCGGATGGTAGAAAAACGCCTGCGCATTTGTTGGAATGCAATGTGTATAGTATATTTAAGATCATATTATGTAATGAATTTAACCTACTTTACAAGGAAAATATTATAAATAATTTAAGTTGAATAATATCAACAAACGCATAGATTAATTCCTACATAATATGATGTAGGTACCTACCTACGTACATTATACATATGCTTCATTTTTCAATCATTTTCATCATCGTCTTAAATAAACCTTAATTCGAAAATAATTCCCCTTAGGTGGTTTGGCCACATACAAAGAATGAGAGATGACCGTCTGACAAATAAGTATATAAGGCTGATAAAAGAAAAACGAAAAGTAGAGGTCGGCCAAGGAAAAGTTGGCACGATCACATAAATGGAATTTTGATAGATGGTGACGTTATAGAAGTTAGAATAACACAAGAGCATGTGTGAGATGATGCATGGACGTGATTGAAGAGATAAATTGTAATGAAATGAGGTACAATTCATTGTTGTTCATAAAATTAAATCCATACCAGATCTTTTGCTTCTGCTGGATCCACTATCGTCCGGCTAGGACACACGGTAGAGCATTTCTTTGATTCTCAGAGGGAATACAGGTGGATAATTGAGAAACAGCGAGCGTGACCAGAACAAAACTGTATATTCTTTTGTGAAAGTGAGACAAATTTAATTAGAGATATAATGGTACATGTGGGTTAGTGTGATATGAGGTAATGATGGTGATGTTTGATGATTAAGAATAGTCTTACTTTCTAGGGTGGCCAACTAATTAAAATAAACAGTGATCACTATTGTACATTTATATGAGCCTTAAGTATTTAAATATTTCAAAAGTCAGTTCCAGATTAAATTTATTTTTCAGGCCGAAGGGCCAACACTGAGTAATTAAGGAATTTCTTTTTTTTCTTTCTTTTACCAAACTTAGTTCTAAGGGTATGTCGATATCAGTAATTCTAGGGACAATTCACGAAAAGGGGGTGTGCGAAAGTCAATGATCTCAAACCTTTAGTCCGACGGTGGGGAGAAATTGCCTTATCACGTATTCAACAAGGCCTGATGTTTCCAACCGTGATGGAGGTGAAGGAGAGAAGCGGCAGGGGCGATCTAATGTTGAAGGCGCTCCAGACTTTCTCTCATCAAAGGGAGAAGCCTAATCCGAGGTGATAACAAGGCAGTTGGCCTACTGTCAGTCGTATACATCCCGTGTGGCAGACATAGGTGTTAACACTTCGTTATGTGTTCATACAACCACGCGAAGTCACTTTGAAGGTGAAAGAAATTGAAAAACAGTCACGAAGTATGGCTTGCTACCATTTAATCAAAAGGTACAGCTCGTACGCAGCCGATTGAGTTTTAAACGCTTCGTTATGGATTCACACACCTACGCGAGGTCACTTTGAAAATTAATGAAATTATAAAACTGTCTCCAAGTATGACTTGCGACCATTTATTTAAAAGGTACAGCTCGTACGCAGCCGATTGAGATTTAAACACTTCGTTATGGATTCACACACCTACGCGAGGTCACTTTGAAAATTAATGAAATTATAAAACTGTCTCCAAGTATGACTTGCGACCATTTATTTAAAAGGTACAGCTCGTACGCAGCCGATTGAGATTTAAACACTTCGTTATGGATTCACACACCTACGCGAGGTCACTTTGAAAATTAATGAAATAAAAAAACTGTCTCCAAGTATGACTTGCGACCATTTATTTAAAAGGTACAGCTCGTACGCAGCCGATTGAGATTTAAACACTTCGTTATGGATTCACACACCTACGCGAGGTCACTTTGAAAATTAATGAAATTATAAAACTGTCTCCAAGTATGACTTGCGACCATTTATTTAAAAGGTACAGCTCGTACGCAGCCGATTGAGATTTAAACACTTCGTTATGGATTCACACACCTACGCGAGGTCACTTTGAAAATTAATGAAATTAAAAAACTGTCTCCAAGTATGACTTGCGACCATTTATTTAAAAGGTACAGCTCGTACGCAGCCGATTGAGATTTAAACACTTCGTTATGGATTCACACACCTACGCGAGGTCACTTTGAAAATTAATGAAATTAAAAAAACTGTCTCCAAGTATGACTTGCGACCATTTATTTAAAAGGTACAGCTCGTACGCAGCCGATTGAGATTTAAACACTTCGTTATGGATTCACACACCTACGCGAGGTCACTTTGAAAATTAATGAAATTAAAAAACTGTCTCCAAGTATGACTTGCGACCATTTATTTAAAAGGTACAGCTCGTACACAACAGATTCAGATGTTAACACTCCGTTATGTGTTCATTCAACTACGCGAAGACACTTTGAAATTTAATGAACTTAAAAAACTAAAAAAAACCGAACCGAAGTATGTATTGTGATGTTGTTTTATACGCCTCCTTCACGCATAAGGCGGTATACTCAGAAATCCGACTCGGATTTTTAGATAATTAGTTTATAACGACACTCTCTGTTTAGTTACAATGCCTTACATCGATTCCAGGCATAAAACACAATGAACTGAGTGAATACGCTGATAGATCGCGGAGCAAAACAAAGCGTGGTGTGTAACCGTTAGAAAAAGACGCCGACTGGTGGCGGAAGTTGACGCGGGGGAACGGTAGGTGGACGAGGGGGGCGGTGCGGGCCGCTTGACACCAGCTGCGTTTTTAGCGAGACCTTGAACTAGTTCAATACGTAACTACTGCCGCCAATTTTAAATTTGAAAAGATAATTATTTAAATACGTAGCGAGCGTACCGCTCGCTACACTCCAATCAAAGTTACCCAAACAAAAAGAAAAAGAAAAGAAAAAAAAATTCCGTAAGCCGGCCTGTGCAAATTGGGGAGAATGAAAGACCCTGACGGTAATGAAGAGAAGTAACGAGAGGAACTTATAACCACGACCAGATTCTTAGTTTATGAGGAATATGGTGAGTTGCGTGTTCTCGGCTGGTCACACCAGTACATCGCAACCACCTCCAGTAGTGAGACCGACCTAGTGACTCTTGGTCATCGTAGGTTTGTCGAGGGTGTAGGCAATGGGTAACATACTTAAGGTATGTGCCCCCCTACTCAAGATCAAGGTTTCGTACGTGAATCATAATTGATTATAGCATTCAGAAGGAATACGCCCTAATTGTGCGAGTTCGGAATCATACTATTGTTCAAACTTCGTTGAAACCTAGGTTAGACTCGAATAAGGACTCCTACTCGCGATACGACACGATCGGGGTTATATGTTGGGTTGCGCAGCGGTGTGGTACAGATACCAATGTTCGGCAACTAGCTTCTACCTATAGCCATGATTAATTCTAGGAAAACACTCCATTGATGAACAATACAGGGGGGGAGCACCGAAAGAATTAGAGTTGCCAATCTAGTAGGCGAACTCTCTTCAGCCTTACCCAAACAAACTTAACAATAATCGGCGAACTCGAAGCTAGTCGCTTTCCTACACGCATGTGAGTTGAGCAATCAGATATCTCACTCAGGGCAACCGACTGGAAACATAAGTATAATGTCGCGGAGCAAGCGTGCTTGAACAGTCCGCTTGCTATGTGCGAAACAACAAAATTAATGACTTACATTCACAAAAGGAAAATAACAATCTTGTAGCTACAGTTTGTGACCACACTGGATAGCTGGCCAAGCGATCCATCACGATGGACGCGAATCGATGCTTGCCAATTCTCAACACGACTCCTCAAGTGAAGACTTGGCATCAGGCTACTACCTGGGATTCCTTCCTAACGACAGTTTACAAATACAATGAATATAAGGACAAGGGGCCTATCACGACAGACGCAAACTGAAGTTATTATTCACTTGTAACGACAGTTCACAAATACAATGAATATCAGGACAAGGGGCCTATCACGGTAAGCGCGAACTGAAGTCTGCATAGCCTCAAAATGACTCCTCAAGTGAAGACTTGGCATCAGGCTACTACCTGGGATTCCTTCCTAACGACAGTTTACAAATACAATGAATATAAGGACAAGGGGCCTATCACGACAGACGCAAACTGAAGTTATTATTCATTTGCAGCGACAGTTCACAAATACAATGAATATCAGGACAAGGGGCCTATCACGGTAGACGCGAACTGTAGTTTGCACAGCCTCAAAATGACTCCTCAAGTGAAGAGTTGGCATCAGGCTACTACCTGGGATCCTTTCTCAACCACAGTTCACAAATACAATGAATATCAGGACAAGGGACCAATCACAATAGACGCAAACTGAGGTTCTTCACGCAACCGCTTGGTACTACCACTCTTGCTTAACTCTACACCGGTCAAGTAGTACCCAACCGAAGGGAATCAAGCCAAATGGCGAGTTGACAATCCAGTATTCAACTCGTTAATAATACACAAGAAAAGGGTGAGTTGACAATCTAATATTCAACTCTGGGATAATACACACAAAACAAGGGAGAGTTGACAATTCAATATTCAGCTCAGAAACACTTATATATAATACAAGGCGAGTTGACAATCCAGTATTCAACTCTGAAATAATACACACAAAACAAGGGTGAGTTGACAATTCAATATTCAACTCAGAAACATTTAAACATAATGCAAGGTGAGTTGACAATCCAGTATTCAACTCGGAAATAATACACACAAAACAAGGGTGAGTTGACAATTCAATATTCAACTCAGAAACAATTAAACATAAAACAAGGACGAGTTGTCAATTCAATATACAATTCGGGAACTTATGTATTCTAACAAGGAAATCTTTAGCGAGAACTCCTAGTAGTACACAAGGGGAGGGAAGGGGTTATATACAGTTAGGGCTACCACTTAGGATGCCTGTCAGAAGGCGGCTAGCTCCTTCAGGAATGGAGACAGGATCCTAGCAATCATGCATTGGTCACAATTATTTATACACATACCCTTGCATACATCATTCTTTTACAGATGGTCCTTACAAAATTCATCGTTCACACTACTTTAATTTCACCCAATATTAATTTATCAGCGCAATTTATGACGAGTACATGACTGCAGGGCATAATTGAAAAGGGGGTTACATAATTCATCCGGAATGAGAAGTGTATCGTTAGGCGCCACTGATTTTTTGCGGATCAAACCAGAAACCAAGTTTACAATTTGCAACTTATCAATAGGTTTATTGCTAGATAAGGGTCTCAGCACAACAATTAATACTTAATTAAACTTAATCAGGTCCTTGATATGGTACCTGCCACTATGTTTACCCTCACAGTCGCGAACCTCGTAAATGGTGTCCGAAATTTTATTCGATACGACGCATTTGATGAATCGAGGGGCGAGCTTGTTTGAGAAGTACTTTCCAGCGTCAGATTGGGTGAATGCCCTGCGCCAGACCACTGCGCCTTCGGACAGTGAGCAGTGTTTCCTACGCAGGTTGTATCGTTTCGCGTTTACTTTGAACGCAGTCAATAGTGCGCTAGATACCTTCTCGTAAAGTTGCTCCATGGTTGAAAGGCTCGTTCCATAAGAATTATCCTTGCTCGCTGGCTCCTCCGAGCTATTGGTGACCTGTTCCATTTTGTCATGAAATGAAGCATGCGGACAGGGGTGGAACCCGTGCGTCAGGAAGAACGGTGTGTAACCGGTGGCGATGTTCACGCAATTATTGAGGCAGGAGCAGATCTTAGGCAGCATTGTGCACCAGGTTCGCTGGTTCTCCCCCACTAATATTGACAGGGCGGTTACGATGGTAGAGTTGTATCTTTCCACAGTATTGTTCTGGGGGTGATAGTACGCGTTATAGAATAGGTCTCGTATACCGAAGCGATCAGCGAACTCCTTGAAATCCTTGGATATGAATTGCTTGCCGTTGTCCATAATTAAAGTACGAGGTACACCGTAAGGCAGAAAGATCTTTTCTTCTATCAGCTTGGTGATAGCCGGGGCTGTGGCACGTCGCAACGGCAGTGCCCATAAGAATTTCGTGAAGTTATCGACCACCGACAGTATGTAAATATTTTGTTTATGTGAACAGGGAAGCGGCCCAACAAGGTCTACGCTCAATGACTGCATGGGATGATCTAGACGTTTAGGCACGCTCATCAAACCCAGGGGTGCTTGGTTGTTATGTTTATATGCCTTACAGGTGTCACATTTTGATACAACCTGTTTAACCGTGTTCGTAATGTTTTTCCAATAGAAGGTCCGTGAGACCACCTCCAAAGTTTTTCTGATTCCAGGGTGGCAAAAGTTAGTGTGGAAGTCCTGTACGATACTTTCCTGTTCTCCGGCGGGCACCACGACCTTCCAGGAGCTATTTCTGAATGGAGGGTCAGTTTCGGGAACAGTTTTACAGTATTTGTAGAGGTGTCCGTTACTTATCATATAGTTGGGTGTGGAGTTAGCATTGGTCGAACATTCCTGGAACAGACGTAGATAGGCTGGATCAGTAACATTCTGAAACGGTGTAGGGAACGTTAAACTGGATACTTCAATTCTGCTTAGTGCGTCGGCCAAGTTGTTCTCGCATCCCTTTTTGTATACAAAGTCGAAGCTGTATTGTGAGAGGCGGCAGGCCCATCTGGCCAGGCGTCCCGATGGTGAAGACAAGTTGTTCAGGTATTTAAGACAGCCGTGGTCGCTGATCACTTTGAAGTGCGTTCCGTCTAAATAACTCCTAAAGTGGTGTACCGAGTCCACAATGCTCAAGAGTTCCCTCTCGGTGGTGCTGTAAGACCTTTCGGCAGGTAGCAGTTTCCTGGAAAAATATGCAATGGCGTGCTCTGAGCCGTCCGGGCTCCTTTGGGCCAGGAAGCTCCCAATGCTCACGCCGCTGGCGTCACAGGTGAGTACGTATGGTAGGGAATAGTCGGGGGGCTTCAACACCGGAGAAGATATCATTGCGCTTTTTAGGCTTACGAAGGCTTGTTCAGCTTCGTCGTCCCAAGGGAGATTATTCTTTGCGATTTTCTTGCTGGTGAGGCGGCATAGAGGGGATGCAATACGAGAAAAGTCCTTGATGTGTCTTCTATAGTATGCACATAATCCAATGAACCCGCGAACCTGTTTGACAGTTGAGGGCCTAGGGTAATTGACCATCACGTCAATCTTTTCGGGGTCGGTCCTGATGCCTTCTCGGTCGACTATGTGGCCGAGATACTTTAAGCTTTGTTTGCAAAATTCAGATTTCGCTAACTTAATGGTTAGGTTGGCCTGTTTTAGTCTGTCACACACAGTTTTTAGTAGCTTGCAGTGTGACTGGAAGTCCGGGCTGCATACCAGTATGTCATCAAGATATACAAAGACGTGGTCTCCCAAGTCTGTGAACAGTCCATCCATCATACGTTGCATTTCGGCCGGGATATTTTTTAGTCCGAAAGGGGTAACCTTGAACTGGAACTGTCCTCGGCCTTCTACGAAGAAGGCGGTCTTTGGCTTGGATTCCTCGTCCAGTCTCATCTGCCAGAACCCGTGGGAGAGGTCCAGGGCTGTGAGGAACTTAGTGTCGCGCAGATTGTCCAAGATGCGATGAATGTTGGGCAACCGGTAAGAGTCAGAGCGAGTGATCGAGTTAAGGCGACGTGGGTCAAGTACGAAGCGCCCAGAGCCGTCTTTCTTGGGAACAATGAAAACATTGTTCAACCAGGGGCTCCGCGCCGGTTCTATTACGTCGAGTTTGATCATTTCATCCAGTTCTGCGATGAGTTGTTCGCGTCTCACGTGAGAAAGGGGATAAGTCTTTTGTTTAACCGGGGCGTGATCACCAGTGTCTATGATGTGGGAAACTAGGTCGGTGCGGCCTAGTCCCACCTTTTCATAAGCAATCTGGTCGAACTCTTGTTTGAGCAGATCCAGTTGTTTCAATTCTGCAAGAGAAAGGTCGGCTGTAGAGTTTAGACAGGAAGGGGTCGACAGCGGTGAAATGTACAGGGGGGGCATGTTGATAGCATATAATGATGACACCTTATCTGGGAATAGGGTCGGGGTTAGTCCGGACTTCTTCAAGAAGGGTGCCCCCAAAATAAACCCTTCTGCAAGAGACGGAGCTACAAGAAATTCAACAAAGGTTGTTTGCTTATAAAATCTGAGGGGCAGCGTGAGGGAGCCCAGGATCGCATGGGGATGGCCGTCCGCTGTGTGAATGGAAGTGTCGCCCGGCACTAGGTCATAACCCAATTCGAGGAAATTCTTGTATAATGTGCCACCCAAAACATTAACTGCAGCTCCGCTGTCTAAGAGCGAACGGAAGGCGATGTTGTTGATTTTGAAGTGTAGGTATGGACGATCGTCTCGCGCATTTGTGATGGCTGATACATGTAGGTATTTAGTATTGTAGAAGAGTTTGACCGATCTCAACCAGTCCTCCCACTCTGTCTTTTGTTGAGAATGGGACGGTCTATAATAGGGCTGGGTGGTTATTCGTTTTTTGGCAACTTTTGGAGGAGAGGTGGGGGTCTAGAAACGTCTGGGAGGTTTCTGGGGGTTGTCGGAGGGTGACCTTGTGGGTCAGTTCTCTGGTACTTTTGAAAGCGGGGAGAGGTTCGTCTTCCGAGGGGATTCGCTCGTGACCGATTAGGGCACAGTCTTGCAAAATGTCCGGTTCTTCCGCAGGAGTAGCATTTGGGACTGTACGAACGCGGTTCAGGGTTAGACAAGGAGGCTGCAGCCTTGGTGCGCCGGGGCCGGCGGGGGGAGGTAGGGGCAGTCTCGTCCTTGTGGCCAAGCGACATCTGTTCGAGTGTAAGACACAGTCGCTCCAGATCCAATACTGTCGTGGGTTGTGAGCCGATGATAATAGGGAGGAACTTCTTGTCGAGTCCTCTTTTGAAAACTTGAAGGAGCTCGTCCTCTGGCAAGGGTGAGGACAATGAGTTATTTTTGTTGATGATTCGGCAAATATAATCGGCCGCAGATTCCGAGTCTTGCTGCCTAGAGGACCAAATTTCTAGCTTGATGTCGGTGGAATAGGTTTGTGATTCAAAACGGTCGAGAAAGAGCTTCTTCAATGTGTTCCAGTCGCAGTTCTTTCTAGGGTTTGTACGATAAAATAATAAGGCACGTCCTACAAGAAATTCAGGAATGATTGTGGACAATAAATTAGTATTGAACCTGCGGGAAGTAGCGATCTCCTCTAGGCGTACGAGGAATTCTCGGACGTCATTTGTTCCGTTAAACTTTGGGACAGGCCACGTGGCAAAGTTTGTGTTTATGATTCCTCCAGGGTCTCGATCTCCACGTGAGGTATAACTTGACGAATTGGAGGGCGGCTCGACTGGGGATGGGGGCAATAAGGCGACAGTTCCTGGGGGAGGGGCGCTCTGGGGTCTGGAGCTCGATTCGGAACTGGATGAGAATGGGCGGGCTATTAGATCATTCTCGGCGGTGTGGGAGCTCTCGGAAACCGACGCCAGTTCGGGGGCGTTCTCAAGTGAGTGGTACGCTACAGATCTACTGGGGATGGCTACGTTGTCTGTATTAAAGGGACGGGAGGCATTAAAAGCATTGGCCTGGGAACGCAAGGAGGCCAAATTGTCGGTAGGAACGATGTTTCTGTCGCGCAATGCTTTAGCAAGGGTTTTTGCATTTGCAAGATTTATTCTCTCGATTAAATCCATGACGTCGACTATTGCGAGACAACAGAGGAAACGAGGATTTTCGTTACGACGTGGTTACAATATAGGAGGCTGTCAGAATAAAGGGGAAAAAATAAAACACAAAAGAACAAGCAGTTTCGAGTGAGGGTCCGCTCGCAGATCTCATTGAGCAGACTGTCATCAAGGGACAAGTGTACGTGTCAATTGATGAGAGTCATAGCCCCACGTTGGTAAACGTCAGTGTAATGAAATGAGGTACAATTCATTGTTGTTCATAAAATTAAATCCATACCAGATCTTTTGCTTCTGCTGGATCCACTATCGTCCGGCTAGGACACACGGTAGAGCATTTCTTTGATTCTCAGAGGGAATACAGGTGGATAATTGAGAAACAGCGAGCGTGACCAGAACAAAACTGTATATTCTTTTGTGAAAGTGAGACAAATTTAATTAGAGATATAATGGTACATGTGGGTTAGTGTGATATGAGGTAATGATGGTGATGTTTGATGATTAAGAATAGTCTTACTTTCTAGGGTGGCCAACTAATTAAAATAAACAGTGATCACTATTGTACATTTATATGAGCCTTAAGTATTTAAATATTTCAAAAGTCAGTTCCAGATTAAATTTATTTTTCAGGCCGAAGGGCCAACACTGAGTAATTAAGGAATTTCTTTTTTTTCTTTCTTTTACCAAACTTAGTTCTAAGGGTATGTCGATATCAGTAATTCTAGGGACAATTCACGAAAAGGGGGTGTGCGAAAGTCAATGATCTCAAACCTTTAGTCCGACGGTGGGGAGAAATTGCCTTATCACGTATTCAACAAGGCCTGATGTTTCCAACCGTGATGGAGGTGAAGGAGAGAAGCGGCAGGGGCGATCTAATGTTGAAGGCGCTCCAGACTTTCTCTCATCAAAGGGAGAAGCCTAATCCGAGGTGATAACAAGGCAGTTGGCCTACTGTCAGTCGTATACATCCCGTGTGGCAGACATAGGTGTTAACACTTCGTTATGTGTTCATACAACCACGCGAAGTCACTTTGAAGGTGAAAGAAATTGAAAAACAGTCACGAAGTATGGCTTGCTACCATTTAATCAAAAGGTACAGCTCGTACGCAGCCGATTGAGTTTTAAACGCTTCGTTATGGATTCACACACCTACGCGAGGTCACTTTGAAAATTAATGAAATTATAAAACTGTCTCCAAGTATGACTTGCGACCATTTATTTAAAAGGTACAGCTCGTACGCAGCCGATTGAGATTTAAACACTTCGTTATGGATTCACACACCTACGCGAGGTCACTTTGAAAATTAATGAAATTATAAAACTGTCTCCAAGTATGACTTGCGACCATTTATTTAAAAGGTACAGCTCGTACGCAGCCGATTGAGATTTAAACACTTCGTTATGGATTCACACACCTACGCGAGGTCACTTTGAAAATTAATGAAATAAAAAAACTGTCTCCAAGTATGACTTGCGACCATTTATTTAAAAGGTACAGCTCGTACGCAGCCGATTGAGATTTAAACACTTCGTTATGGATTCACACACCTACGCGAGGTCACTTTGAAAATTAATGAAATTATAAAACTGTCTCCAAGTATGACTTGCGACCATTTATTTAAAAGGTACAGCTCGTACGCAGCCGATTGAGATTTAAACACTTCGTTATGGATTCACACACCTACGCGAGGTCACTTTGAAAATTAATGAAATTAAAAAACTGTCTCCAAGTATGACTTGCGACCATTTATTTAAAAGGTACAGCTCGTACGCAGCCGATTGAGATTTAAACACTTCGTTATGGATTCACACACCTACGCGAGGTCACTTTGAAAATTAATGAAATTAAAAAAACTGTCTCCAAGTATGACTTGCGACCATTTATTTAAAAGGTACAGCTCGTACGCAGCCGATTGAGATTTAAACACTTCGTTATGGATTCACACACCTACGCGAGGTCACTTTGAAAATTAATGAAATTAAAAAACTGTCTCCAAGTATGACTTGCGACCATTTATTTAAAAGGTACAGCTCGTACACAACAGATTCAGATGTTAACACTCCGTTATGTGTTCATTCAACTACGCGAAGACACTTTGAAATTTAATGAACTTAAAAAACTAAAAAAAACCGAACCGAAGTATGTATTGTGATGTTGTTTTATACGCCTCCTTCACGCATAAGGCGGTATACTCAGAGATCCGACTCGGATTTTTAGATAATTAGTTTATAACGACACTCTCTGTTTAGTTACAATGCCTTACATCGATTCCAGGCATAAAACACAATGAACTGAGTGAATACGCTGATAGATCGCGGAGCAAAACAAAGCGTGGTGTGTAACCGTTAGAAAAAGACGCCGACTGGTGGCGGAAGTTGACGCGGGGGAACGGTAGGTGGACGAGGGGGGCGGTGCGGGCCGCTTGACACCAGCTGCGTTTTTAGCGAGACCTTGAACTAGTTCAATACGTAACTACTGCCGCCAATTTTAAATTTGAAAAGATAATTATTTAAATACGTAGCGAGCGTACCGCTCGCTACAAAATGTATGTCAAGAGATAGGAATCTGGCGTTCCGTTCTCTCTGCCTATCGTAAAAGGGGAAATGACATAATATTATGATATGGCTTTATTAATTTTAGCCAATTATTGATAAGAATTTAACCTCTGTGATCCAAACGTTCTCAATGTATCTTTATACGTTGGAGCTATTTCCTTGTGGCACATTTTAGCTAGTATAATTAAAATAAATAAATATCTTAGTATCAACCACAGTATTTTATACCCAGAGTATTTTTCTGTCAACTAGTTTCAGATACGTAACCGCTGCTTCGTCTGGATAGACTTCAAGGGCGGATCCAGGGGGGTGGATCCAGGGGGTCATGACCCCCCCCCCCCCTGGGCTGGGTCCAGGGGGTCATGACCCCCCCATGGGCTGGGTCCAGGACCTAGGTGGACCACTAATTAAAATTGTTAAACATTATTTTTATATATTTTTTTATCAAAATATAGTTTTTATTTAAGTACTTTCAATATTTAATTAATTTAATATAATACTTTGACGCCAAACGCGCTATCGGAAACTAACGCATCGAAAATTTGAATTTTACTGCGCCACCGCCACCTTTCATATGTCACATTTCGAGTGACAATTGCGCGCGCTTTGTTTCGACTAACGTCTAGCTAGACCTAACCTCAATCGGAACGATGAAACATTTTCATTTATTCATAAAAACCTTCTTTTTACTTGTATCTTTTATTATCAAAATTAAATTATAACTTCTTGTGACTTGACCACGACTATGTGACCCCCCCCTGGCGCCAAAGCTGGATCCGCCCTTGATAGACTTATACATAACATAGTGTAATATATGTAGTATCGAGAATATTGAAAGTATACGAATTATACTAGGAGTACTACTATTATAAAAGTTATACTATTATTGAAAATATACTAGGCTTTCGAGAATATTGAAAGTTAAAGTAAGCTTTCCGGCTCTATCTATCACCGTTAGTTTTCTTTTCGTTAATTTTTGTAAATTTGGATATTTTCAGTAGGTACTTCTATTTCCACCCGACGGAGTAGCTTTTATATTTCGGCTTCTAATCGAAAATACAAGGGACAAAAGAACATCTCACATAGTTCAACAACAATAATACTTCTGTACAGTGACAACTGTTTAATTTTGGTCCTAGCTTTTTTACAAATACTATATTTAGTACCAATTTTTTCAAGTCAATGAATAAAAAAATAGTTTTAATAAGTGATTGTGACCTGGTTCTGTGATAAATTTTGGTTCTATACTTCATGGTTTTTGTGTAAATTCATCAAAACTGGAGGTTTCTTATATCCTATTGTTTTGACATCTGTTTTAATTTATTCCTACCTACTGACAGTACTACACAAATACAAGTACATTTTCAATACTAGCTGTCAAATTGAAATAATCTGAAAGATGAGTAAAAGGATTGCAGCCCAATCAGGCAGCGACTCTCCTATGAATATAACGGATATGCGAAACATGATAACTAGTGCAGTGAAGGAAGGGAATAAAGAGATCATCATGGAAATTAACGATATCAAAGGAACTCTACAAGAAATGAGTGATAAATATAATAGTTTTCATGCAGATCTCTTGGCCGCTAAGCAGAGGATTGTTGAGCAGGAAAACCAAATATCTCAATTGGAAGGTTCAAATCAGGAATTGAGTGAAAAAATTATGACTTTGGAGTCGAAGATGGATTCTGAACTTGCTGAATTGAAAATTTATGTTGATAAACTGGAAACTTATAACAATAATCAACAACAATCTCTTTTGACTTGTAATTTGGAGATCTTTGGAATACCAAATGACGAAAATTTGAATCTTAATAAGGAGGTCATTGATATAGCTGCCTCAGTTGGATGTGGACTTGTAAATGATGATTTAATGTTTGTTACTCGCAAGAAATCGGCTAATCCACAGAGACCGGGCAGTGTTACTCTGAGACTAAAGGACAAAGGGAAGAGGGACGTATTTCTGGCAGCGGTAAAAAAACACAAAGGAATTCCATCGAGTCCAAAAGATGTATCTGGTAACAGAGGAAGAGTCTATGTGAACGAACATTTAACTTGGAAAAATAAACAGATTCTTCATGCTACAAAAGTGTTCAGAAAGGAAAGTGGATACGATTTTTTATGGGTCAGAGATGGGAAAATCTTTCTGAGAAAGAATCAATTTTCCGGCCCCATAGAAATCACAAGCATAAGGAAGCTGCAAACATTGACTCAAGATTAATTTTATCGGCTTACCTTTTTAATTTTATGACTTTTTTTGCTATAGCTTATTACATATTTTATTTTCCTCTGTTCTTTTATTTTATCAGCTTATTTGGTTTATGCGAAAAAGTACATTTGAGCGTATACTCTATTTTACTCTTACTGTTTATAGTGGCAATTCCTGCTTTACCTTATCATTTAATTATGTGGTCTATTAAACTGGTTTTATTTGGTTATTGGCGCGGGCGCTGAGCGGATTACGATGTTCTATCAGAACGTGCGAGGTCTACGGACTAAAACTAATGAATTTTACCATAACGTAACACTAAATAATTTTGACATAATTCTAATAACAGAAACATGGTTAACTGACGGTATATACGATGGGGAACTGTTCGATGATCGGTATGCAGTATTTAGAATGGATAGAGATAGTGTTTCATCTGGTAAATCAATAGGAGGTGGTGTACTTATAGGAGTGAAGAAAGAATTAAAGGCTTATAATAATGTTAACTGGTCCTCTTGGGTAGAGGATACATGGATAACATTAGATAATATACTTAAAAATAAATCAATTCATATCTGCTGCTCATATCTTCCAGGTGTCAGTGCTAAACTCACAACTTCACAAAGATTAGCTCTTATTACTTCCCAAACAGAAATCATCAGAGACAGAACAACACAATATCCTGATGATGTATTTATTATTATTGGCGATTACAATATGCCAAATATTCAATGGGATACTCTAGGTAACAGTACTTATGACATGTGCTCTAAGGAATTGTTAAACTGTGTAACATTCTCAGGTCTGAATCAATATAACAAAATAAAAAATCACTGTGATAATGTATTAGACTTGGTACTGTCAAATATTCCTATAGAAGTTAATGGGTCAGACACCTTCCTTGTACGTGATGATCCCTTTCATAAACCTCTGCAGTTAAATTTTCAATTGTCTAACTTAAAAATGAATGGAGGGTCCTCCATATGTATAAAACTCTTTAAACAGGCTGACTATAAGTTGATTAATAGCAAGCTTAAAAACATTGACTGGTCAGCTGTAATCGACTGTGATGATGTGAATTTAGCCACTGATAACTTTTACTCAAATGTACATAAAGTGATTGACAATATGATTCCAACAAAAATTATACACCAACACAAATATCCAATATGGTTCCATTCGTCACTAATAAAATTAGAAAAGGAGAAATTAAAATATCATAAGAGGTGGAAGCTATCTCACAATCCTCTAGATTATCAAACTTTCGCTCTTCTCCTTAAAAGACAAAAAGGAATGTCAATTAATGCTAGGGAAAAGTATTTCAATAGTACTGAAAACTCCATTCAATCAAACGTCAAAAAATTCTGGTTTTATGTTAAATCAAAGAAACGTAATGCTAACTCATTTCAGTGTTTAATTAATGGTGATCGTACTGCTCAAAGTATACAGGAATCTGCATATTTCTTGTCAGATTACTTTGCCTCTGTTTTCAATACAGTCGATTCTTCTACACCATATTGTAGTGAGGAGGTTGCAGGGTGTCAAACTATAGCAAATATACATTTAGACATAACAACAGTATCTAAACACCTAAGTTCAATCGACATAAGAAAGAGTCAGGGCAGTGATGATTTACCAGGCATATTCTTGAAGTACTGTGCCAGCTCCTTAACCATCCCAATTTATCATATTTTTAAAAAGTCACTATCCAACGGTACATTTCCTGATAAATGGAAACAGGCATTAGTTACTCCTATACCTAAGAGTGGGAACCTGAAAGATGTTTTAAATTACCGACCAGTTTCCAAATTGCCCATTTTGAGTAAACTCTTGGAAAAGATCGTGTACGATCAAATGTACTTTGCGGTCAAACTCCATTTAGATCCTAAACAACATGGTTTTGTTAGGGGACGTTCTACTAATACAAATTTAAATGTCTTTCTAAACGAAATTCATGACAACCTTGATAACAAAAGACAAACTGACGCAATATATACAGACTAACTCAAAAGCCTTTGATAAAGTGGACCATCTAATTCTGACTAAGAAACTAAAACTTTTGGGTATTCACGGTGATCTTCTTAGGTGGCTAAAATCATACCTTATTAATAGAAGCCAAATAGTAGAGTACGGTGGTCATCTATCGTCTGCAACACAGGTGCCATCGGGTGTACCTCAAGGTTCCCATTTGGGGCCTCTCTTATTTAATATTTACATACATGACATTGGATTATGCTTCAGGAACAGTAATTACATATTATACGCTGACGATATGAAAATCTACAAAACTGTTATAGACATTACTGACTGTGAGGACTTGCAACTTGACCTTGATAGACTAACTTCTTATTGTGTCTCGAATAAGCTGTTACTAAATGTAAAAAAATGTCACTCCATTACACTCTCTAGGAAAAAGAGTACAATACAATACACAAACACAATCAATAGGGAGGCGATTGATAAGAAATCAGACTGTAGAGACTTAGGTATACAACTGGACAGTAAACTTTTATTTGACAAACACATTGACACAATTACACTGAAAGCTTATAAAATGTTGGGATTCCTGATGAGAGTATGCAAACCATTCACACAAGTGAAAACATTTATCTTACTATATAACACAATTGTTAGAAGTCAATTGGAACATGCATCAGTCATCTGGAATCCACAATATAATATTTATATTAACAATATAGAACGAATACAACAAATATTTTTGAAACATATGAAGTACAAATTTGGTAATAACTACAAACATGAATTGCAGACTTTACAGACAAGACGAAGGACCTCAGACTTAATGTACCTTTATGACATAATAAACTTCAATATTGACTGTACAGACCTTCTGAAAATTATTAACTTCAACATACCAAACAGACGAACAAGACACACCTCAACGTTCTTTTTAGACAAAAAAAACACTAATGCCGCTCAAAATTCGCCATTGTACCGATGCCTTACCACGTATAATAATTTGGAAAAGATCAGGTCCGTGGACATATTCTGTATGTCCAGGACTCTTTTCAGGAGCCACGTTAGACAGGAATAATATTTTTTTTTTTTATTACCAGTAGTGAGTACAATGCACCATGAAATCAAAGGTGGGCTGATTAAGTTACAATTACTTATGTTGCTTACAATTACTTATGTTATATTTGTTTAAAAAAATATTATTGTACGTTGCCCATTTTTTCAAATAAAATAAAAAAAAAAAAAAAAAAATAAGGTTCCCCGTCACCCATTATGAATGCAGTGCCTTTTAAAGTGACACAAGACTGGCATGTGGGGATGCACGCGTGTGCCGTGCTTTCTTTTAAGAAATGATGCACACCCGCACACATGTAGTTGGTCACCTGGTGATCTGCACGAAATATTTTGCATGGTTTCATCATAGATGTCGAATGTCCTGCATGGTCTGCAAATCATACAAAAAACGAATGCCTTGTGAAATTGTGAGAGGAAGTAAAAACTCTGCGTTATCAAGATCCTTGACCGTTTTACAGGACAAAATTCCTTTAGGTATCAATGAATTATCCTCATTAGCAGTAGCAGGAAAACCAAATTATAAATCCTTTTTACATCATTTTGTTTTAGGTACCTACTTCACAAGTCTGTTCTGGATCAGAATTTTGCGATTGATTTAGTGCATGTTAAAACCAGGGGGGCAAGTCTGGTCCAGCCGGCGGAATCAAAACCCTCGTGATTACCCATATCATGGATATAATTATCATATGGAGTTCTATGACATCTAAAGATATTATAGAACTCCATATTTTTTTTTATTTGGGACAATAACAGCATTATTAACTAATATGAATATAAAACAATGAGTAATAAATCAAGGCCAAAAAAAACTGTCCACAAAGTAGGTACGTATTTACAGTTGATTCTGAAAATATATTAATATTATATATTAAAAACTAAAAAAAATATATACATGACAAAAGCAACAAGGATAATGACGGAGATGGGGGAGGAACTGTAGGAATAGAAATAGAAAAGTGGAGGAATGTGAGAGGTAGAATAACTGATGGTATGTTACAACACCTTTCGTCATTATGATATCCGTCCGCACTCGCACCTAACCCACTCCCGTAATTGATTATAAGAAAGGAAAAATATGTCTATATCATTAAAACTTTCATTATACTGTCGACAAATTCGAGGGATGGTTGAAAACTTCCGATAGTTCGTTCTACAAAGTGGAACGTGAAACAATTCGGTCCGTCTGGTAGTTCTTTCAGAAACTCTGAGTGGTATAAAGCTTATTAGTTCAGAAGAGTCAAAAAAATTGTTTATTACCTTATATAAGAGAGATCGATCGGCCATAATTCGTCGATTAACTAGTGTGTCAAATTTATGAAATTGAACTGATTCGGAATATAAAGGAAAATATATGCGTAAACGAAAGTTGATATGTTTCAAATACTTCTTTTGTACTTTTTCAATTCTATTTGTATTATAATTATATCCATGATATGGGTAATCGTGAAGGTTTTGATTTCGTCAATTAGACCAGACTTGGCCCCCCAGGAGTACTTTTATGAATTTCTTTTAGCGAAAAGAAAACTTTGAAATGGACGTTATCAAATATTTTTTATTAACTAGGGCAGATTTATATAATAATTTCAAAACACAAAAAAATATGTACAAAGACATAAGACACACGCGGTGGAAATAAAATCGCGTGTAAACTATACTAGTTGCATGTTACACATGAGATCCAACTGTCGATTGCTATAGTATGTATAATTAATAATTGAAAAATACGTAACAAACTACATAATAAAAACAAACACAAATGTACAAACATTTAAAAATATTTTGTTTTCTATATAAAACATGTTGGTATGTATGTCAGGATAGGATAGTATATGGAGGCAAGTCTTTTTTTCCTACCAAGAATACGAAAACAGGATGGTGGTATGTATGTATGTTCGGAGATTAAGTAGGTATATAAAACAAAATATTTTAAAATATTTATTAATGCGTGTTTAAGTGTTTATACGTATTATTCAATTATACATATTAGGCCCTATTCAGATTCGACTAAAAATTTTATACGGAATTTTAGTATATGAGAAATCTCAAAAAGTTGACTGCATTTATACGGGACTCATTACGTCACACCGCGCGTATAAAATCCTTTTATTCACGGTTGCCCGATATTTTAGACGTCTTCTTACTCGGAAACGAATCAGAATTGGACATACTATCGCCATCGACAGTTGGACCTCATGTGTTACATGTAACTAGTAATAATATGAAATAAATGTTGTCGTAGGTAAAATAAACAAACATACGTGATTCATACAAAAATATCAAAACAATACTCGCAGTAGGTATTATACTCTTCATATTAAGATACCTATCTAAAGTTAATAAAAAGTAGGTTTAATTAGTCTCTTAATTTACTGGTGACAATGATCGCCAATTACTAGTCAATAATAATAATCGGAAATATATTTAGGGTTCATATAAATGGTACGATGCAATAATCGGCTATTATAGACTTGGTATTATGGTTCGTTAATTTCTTGTTTTGTCAATTGTTTTATGGATATATTATATATTTACTATTAAGTTAATCGTGGCTTTGCCAAACAACAATAGTCTTAAGATATTAAATATAACACTCTATACGATAATTATATCCATGATATCGCATGTGCCGTATTTACAATAGTCACAGCAACACCAACATGGTTGATATCTTCTGCAACACAAGAGAGGTATTTAAACAAAGAATGCTATTGATTCTGAGTAGAGAGTAGAATTTCTATTGATGTGTTGTTTATATATAGATAAGGTCATGACCTTTCATTGCTTTTTATTGTTATATGCACAAGTTTCATTACTTTTAATTGTTGTATATATGCTTTTTAATGTTTTTATGGGTATAATTGTAGGTAGTTTGTGTAATTAATTATTTTATTTTATTTATATAAGGTTACATACTGTTGTTTTTTTTTTTAATTAACATAAAATCTCAAAATGAATTAACAAAACCAAGATTGTAACACCAATTACCAACATACGGTCTTACGAAAAAGAAAAACCAAAAAAGGATAAAAAACACAATCAATATTAAATAAGCATGTCTTACGTCTATAATTATGTCTTATTTTTAAAGTTTTTTTTACTGTTTTTATCTCGGGTGCTTTAATATGTTTGTGTGAAATATTTATGAACTTCGCATGTTGTATTCACTTTCAATTGGATATTGACATTATATAAAATTTTTAATATATACTTTCTTGTATGTGATTGTCAATGTCTGTAAGTGTCCCAAATCATGAGGATTTTTTACCGTTTCACCGGACTCGCCCCCCAGGTTAGTTCTTAAATTAAAGCAAAAAACGACAAATTTTAGATAGATTATGTAAATCACGTAGGTATATAAACCCTTTTTATCTTACGCGTTAGTTAATCTTACTGACACGTAACTTCATAAATATGAATTAAGGCGGTTTTAAAATACCTATTATTTTTCTGTCACTAAGATAAGCGTTATATTATGATCTCTTAAGTCATTTAATGAGAGTCTCAGGACATTGTTTGTATATATAATATGAAGATACTCCACATAAAGTGTAATTTATTACAATTATGTAATTAGTCCGTTTACACTACGATAATAATAGGCAGACAGTTTATTGACTCTAACCAATTCAGTTATGTACCTACTTGTTGAATTACTGGAGAATTTTTTACATTTATTGAGTAATTCTTTCTTAGCTTTTTCCTTTACATAATGTAGGTAAGTATATTTATTTTATTAATTTATTTATTTATTCAAAATCCACAATAAACCATACAAAAAAATAAAATTACAACAATACAATAGTGAAACATAATACAACAAAAAAATATGAAAATAGACAATTTAGTATATGTTGGCACTGACAAAAAGAATTCAATCTATCAGTACCAACATCCAGTGGATAAGAACTATTCCACTAAGCAGTGCTTGTGTCGGAATAGCTTTCTATTCATTTTAAATGACGCAGTCCATACTTATGTGAAACACACAATTATAACATATTATCATAAAATCAAACATAAATTATAATATACAGCTAACAAAATCATGGTTTTAAATCATTTCATAATTTTAAAAAATATATTTTCAATGTCCTTTGTTGAGAATCCAAGAAGATAGTTTATTTTTCATAGCACTCAGTGACTTTATATTAGTTATATATCTCAGAACCATTTAATTCTTTTGTAAATATGTTTAAAATACGCGGTAAAATAAAATCAAAATGTTTTTATGGTGAATTTATTATTTCCTTGATTACAATCTAATTACAATCCTCTCATCGATATGTGTGATCAAGTGATTGTAACCAATTATAATGGATTAAAATTTTCTTATCAACTTAACTGTAAGCAATTAATTAAATGTCATAAAATTTATGCACGACGATAACACAAGTAGATAAATACTTAATGCAAAATTAAACAACTATGTGCATATCATTTTGATTAACGCTGTTATGAGTAATTTATTAACAGCAGATGTACAACAGTACCTACCTAAGTATCATAATTCCAGATTCCAAAATACATGACCCACAGATGTACAATTATATTGTCATTTTTTTAAGAAAAAAAGTATTTTGTACTATAAGGACAACATAAATAGTCTTGATAAGATCTTTGAAGGACATAATCTTTCATATAAAATAAATCGACATCAAAATGAATGTGTCCCAAGATAGAAAAAAATGTGGTGTTCGGTTCTCTTTGCCTACCCCATAAGGGACATGGCGTGATGATATTTATGTGGCGTGATGATATTTATCTTTCATACAATTCATTTATACAATAATACGCAAATCCTTCAAAAAATGATGAGTTTTGTGATTTCTCATTTGGAAAGCTAATAGTTACATTAGTCCATTCAGTTCATTCTATCCATTGAATTACTTGGCCTGCATTCCATTCCTACAATCCATTTAGTCGCTTTAGTCCATTCCGTTCCTTCTATATTCATTAAGTTACTTTTGGCCATTCCATCCCTTCAATTAATTTAGTCACTTTTTGTCATTCAGTTCCTTCAATCTATTTTATCACTTTCGACCATTCCGTTCCATTAAGTTACTTTTGGCCAATTCGTCTCTTTTATCCTTTCATTACGTTATTTTTTGCTTGTAACTTTTGTTTATTACTTTTCTTCTATCCATTCGTCCCTTTTATCTGTTGTCGCTTTTGTCCAATTTGTCCCTTAATATTACCGGCACATACCTACATGTGTGTATTCCTGTGTTTGTTAATTTAGTGTGGCCCTTCTTCCCTTATGTCCATCCCGTCCCTGCTTACGCTACCCATCACACCATTTTTTAAGACAATCTGATCTGATTTGACTAAAATATTTTAAAAATACATCAGCTGATGGACACTTTTATATTTTATTGTAAGATTATTTTTATGCAGATGGACATTATTATATTTTTTTACTCTTGATTAATTTGTTCTTTTTATCGATATATGCATCTAATATTAACACATAAGGAATCCTGTAATCATTCTCATAATGAAATTCTGGCATCTTCAAAAGTCTTGTTCTGTCGTTTTCTGGTCCCCTTTGTGTAGGATTGAAAAATCTATTGGGACATCCAATTCAGTATTACAATTTCTGTGATTTTTTAGGAAATTTGATTAATAATACTATGCCTGACAGGGTATGAAATTAAAACGCTAGGCAAGTACATAAGTAAAATAAAGAAAATGCCTTTTATATAATTAAATTGAACACGTTTAGATGCTTTGCCCACAGGGGAAAATGAACTAAGATCGCCCGACGAAGTCAATATAAAAACCTGAAAATAAATGACACAAGTAGGGGTTGTCCAAAAAAGCGACATTCTAAAAGAAGATAACAGTATATAAGCTTGTACAATAGACGAACATTGCATGAATGTTGATGGGTGTCAAGATAGAATAATATGACGTTCGTTTCTCTGTACCTACATAAATACTCTCTGAGTAAGTTGACTTGATAGTGTTTAGATATGTATCTAAACAAATTGGTTGCGATTCGTTCTATCATATGAATTCAGAAATTACATTCAATTGTTGATTAAATATAAAATGAGAGATGAAAAGTTTATTGTTCAATACGAATTCTTGATAATAAATATAACAGTACCTACAAGTTACAGGAAAATGTATAATTTGTAAGGAAAATTGTCAGGAAAACTGTTGGAAAGAAAACACAGGAAAATGTACCTATATTATACATATTAAAAAAAACATATCACGCCATGTCCTTGATCGCAAGTTCTCCAAGTATTCGCAACACCAATTGCAATTGCATACTTGGGAAAATCAACATACATATACCTAGACTATTTTATAAGACATAATCCAACCTATTTACATACAAATATCTTAATTGTGTCATTCCCTCATCGACAGATATATAACAATCTTCTATTTCTTCTTCTTGTGCCGCTTCTAACGGAGGTTGGCAACCATCACGCCAAACTCATCCCGTTCCTGCGCCAACCTAATTGGTGACGTCGCATCCAGAATCCCGATCCACTGCTGATATTTTTAAGCCACGATATTCCTTTACGCTCCATACTCCGTCTTCCCTCTATCTTTACCTTCACTTTAAGTTGTAGAAGGGCATATCTATCACCATGGAATATGAGGCCAAAATATGCGGCTTTGCGTCTCTTGACAGTGGTCAGCAACTCTCTCTCTCTTTATACATCATATTTATGTAGAACTCTTTCATTGGAAACTCTATCGACTCGTGAGATACGCATCAACATTCTATACTATTAACATAACATACTATGTAACAGTTCAAAAACAAAACAAATTATTCAACGCTTCATACTATAATTGACGTGTTAAAATAATAATTTGCAATAGGTACTCTGACGGCTGTTATCTCGGAAAACCGCCAATACTCAGGGTTTATTTTATCCAATCATTGTTACCTGCTGGGGTATCTTTTTACAGAGTAAGTCAGCCTTATTACAATAACGTTTATCTGGAGGTCGCTGTCTCTTGCTCTATAGAGAATCTAGAATATATAAAAAAATATTATTAGTATATTCTAGTTTAGATTTCAGTTAATTAAGAATAAACCTTTATGTATGGGAATAGAAAATAAAAGGGTCATGGGTTTATAGACTAATATAAATGGGATCTTATAGGATAGGAAATTATTAATAATAGAAAAGCGTGTATGAGACGATACAATGAACATGGAAAATTCCACAAATGAACTGTAATATCTTCCTACTCAATATTACATATGTAGTACATACGTTGAATAACAACGATAAGCGCCACACAAACGGAATTATCAAGATCCAGTGAACACATCCTGTATTCATAATGCTCAAGAACAAATAACGTTTGATTTGAATTGTTTTGTACTCGATGTTTACTACTTTAATTCTTCCTTATATTGCGATTGAACTTCTTCTTCTTTTATGTAGACCTTTGGGCCAGTTTTATGAGGTCTGCTCCTCCTGCAAAGTACCGAGCCGAGGGCGGGTTCCGTGAGGCTGGCTGTTCATCCTTTGGACGTGACCATACCAGTCTCTCCTCCGCTGTCTACTCCATCTGATAATATCTTCAACTTCACATATTTACCTGATTCCGTTGTTTCTCACTCTGTTTATCATGGTTTTGTCTCAGTGTCCTCGTTTCTGAAGTCCTCAGCATTTGTTTACTTCTGACTGTGTCTGCACGTGCCTCCACACCATATGCGCCATCACTGGTCTCACGCATGCCTTGTGAATTCTCATTTTTTAACTTAAAAATATATTATAGAAATGCACTATATTCTCTATTTTAATAATGAGTTATGTTTTTAAAACAAGTACATATACATCCTCATACATTCCCTAAACTAAGCATTAATGTTTCTTAAAAAAATGGTCGTGGCAGGATTTGTACTCGCGACCACTGGATTACCTACTAACCCAGCGCGCTAACCGCTTTCCCACCACCATCTAATTTTCTTACAATTACCGTGAGACATCGCATAGAATAATGCTCACACTTTTTTCCGAATGTCGATATGTCAAGAGAACTTTGTTCTCTTGACTTATCGACAATGTTTCAAGCCATGATACGCGAGATTTGTATGCACAGTCTATATTTTTCACGGTTTTTCCAACTTTGAGGTCAAAAAACACCAACTTAGAGGCTTCGTAGCATATATGTTCCATATATGGATTTACTCAGAATTCAGAATAGAAGATTAATTGTGTCAATGTGTGTGTTTCACATCTTATTGTAGCATTACATCTCAATTTTTTTTAACAATTTTTATAAAAATTGAATTTAGTGACGACATCGCTTCATACAATTTGTATGGCAGTGGCCTATATACTATCCATTATATCTAATAAGACTTAATAATTTGATACTTAATCTGCAATCATACATACATACCATCATGCTGTTTTAATATTTTGGGTAGGAAAAACAGACTTACCTCCATACTGTCCTATCATGACATAAATGTTTTATATATAAAACAAAATATCTTAAAATATTTATTAATTTGTGTTTATGTGTTGATAGTTTGGTACGTATTCTTCAATTATACAGACTATCGCCATCGATAGTTGATCTCATGTGTTACATGCAACTAGTATATTATTAATTCTATAGTTTTTTTGTGTTAACAGTGTGAAAATCTATTTTAAAATATACATATATACACACAACATACCCTATAAGGGTAAAAAAGAGTGCCGAGCCCCATATTCCTCTATTTTTGCACACATTACTGGCTTCCTTTACGTCAATACATCGTCTCATATATGGTCGTCGATTGTTCAAGCTTCTCTTGTTTCCTTCTATCAAAATATCATTCACATGGTCATGGTCATCTCTCTGGGGCAGGCCCAATCTATTCACTCCATTTCCTACACCCATCTTCTTCTTTCTTCTTTCAGCCCCTTTCACTCCACTGCTGGATAAAGGCCTCTTCCTGAGTTTTCCACTTCTCCCTGTCCTGGGCGCTCTGTTTCCACCCATGTCCCACCAGTTCGACAATGTCATCAGTCCATCTCCTCTGTGGTCTCCCTACACCCCTTCTATTATGATAGGGTCTCCAATTCAGAATTTTGGGGGTCCATTTATCATCTCTCTGTCTTGCCACATGACCTGCCCATTGCCACTTCAGCCTTCCCACTCTTTCTGCAATGTCGGTGACCTTTGACCGGCGTCTTATTTCCTCGTTTCTTATTCGGTCTCTCAAGGATACGCCTAACATTTGTCTCTCCATTGCTCGTTGAGTACACTTAAGTCTGTGGAGGCTTCTGGCAGTAAGTGACATGGTTTCGAAACCGTATGTTGTCACTGGCAAAACACAAGAATTGTACACTTTGGCTTTTAGGTTATTCGGAATTTCCCTGTTACCGAATATGTACCTCAACTTTCCAAAAGCAGCCCAACTCAGCCCATTAATTTTATGTCCAAGGTATATATATTCTTCAACAGCACCAATAGTCTTATTTCCAATGCAAATACTGTGTGAAGTTGGACTCAAAATCTTGGTTTTGTCTATGTTAATTTCCAGACCGATTTTTCTAGAGGCTTCATATAATTCTGCTACCATAGCTTCCAGTTCAGACAATTCTTCGCTTATTATTACTATGTCGTCTGCAAAACGGAGGTGATTTAAATATGTGCCATCTATTTTAATGCCTTTATTGTTCCAGTTTAATGTTTTGAAGACATCTTCTAATGCCAGTGTGAATAGTTTTGGGGATACAAATTATTTCCTACACCCATGTATATATTTTTTCGTAAGTCGTTTATCATTCATTACTTCAATATGCCCAAACCACCTAAGGGCATTCACTTTCAATTTCCTTATAATATCCTTCTTTATCTTGCATGATCTCCTTATGTCCTCATTTTCTATTCTATCATATTATGTACACATATATCGTTTATAACATACTCTCCTTGGTGACCTAATTTCCACAGGATTGTTTATTCTACTTTCGTGCGTTTTTTGCCACGTCCATGTTTTAGTAGCACACGTCAAAGTAGGCACTACAATTGTATGTAGGTATGTTATTAAATGTGAAAAACAAACATTTACTTACATAGTACACTGATTTTTTTTAATAATAACAAAATTTCATGTTAAAATTAACCGAAGTGACAAATAATAACTAGTTAATATTTTGTGCACACAGCTAAACAGTACAGTCATAAATAGATAAACCTTAATTACTGATAACTAAGGTTTGGCTAAAACGCAGGTAGCCAGTTCGGTTGACATAATATTTTTTTCAGTGTATGAGTTATATTAAAACAACAACAAGAAAATAATATTCCAATATCTATCAAAGAACACAAAAACAAAAGAAACATAGAATACCTATATTAAAAGTAGGTAGGTACTTTTCTTTTACGACAATTTTGGCTTCCTTTGAGATGTCTCCTGATCTTGTCCAAAATTTGTTCAAGAGAATTTATTTATGTGAGTTTTGTGTGTCTGTGTGTGTCTGTGTCCACCCCCCCCCCTTATAACTTTTGATCCGCTCAATTTATAGATCCCAAAATTTCAGAATATATAAATAGTTATAAGCCTATAAAACTTTTATACTCGGAATATAGATTTTTTTTTTCATTCACGGGTTATCAACTTTTGAATTTTTACTTTATTTTTCCATATATCTCAGAAACTATAAAAGCTAAAACGCTGAAAATTGGTATGAATATAGACAAATAAAAAATCTCAAATTTGTTTTTTCAAAAAAAATCCAGTGTTTCTCAAACATTTTTTATTAAGAAAAAATATTTTTGATGATAAATTTATGTGTTTAATTGCCTATACATATATCCAAAGTTTTTAAAAATATCGAAAAAAGCCGAAACACCCCAACTAAATAATTTAATTTTGTATAAAAAATATAAACATTTTGTATAAAAAATATTATAAGTAGTATTACATCTTAATTTTTTTTTAACAATTTTTTATATTTAGTGACGACATCGCTTCATACAATTTGTATGGCAGTCGCCTATACACAATATCTAAGAAGACTTAATAGTTTGATACTTAATCTCCAAACATACATACAGAACCATCATGCTGTTTTCATATTCCGGGTAGGAAAAGAGGACTGACCTCCAGACTCTCCTATCTTGATATACATACCAACATGTGTTAGTTTTTTTCGAATAATCAAATGATATGTAATTTTAAAATAATCAAATTAAATACTTATAAAGCCTTTTCATTATTCCATTTATTTTACAATAATTTTTAAAGCATAGGTATAAGTAGGTATTGTATCTAATTAGTTAGTTCAATTATTGTACAGTATTTAAACTTCTATTTTCTTATTTGTATGTATAGTTAAAATATATATATTATTATTCATGAAATGGTTCCCTCTGGGGTTAAGGCCTTCTCCAATAGTTTCCAAATAGTTTTATATTTGCCCTTTTCTTCTTAGTCCGTTCCCCCTGTTGTTATCCAACTGTCGATTTGTTCAGGAGAACTTTGTTCTCTTAACATATCGACAATGTATCAAGCCAGAATACGCGAGAATTGTATGGAGAGGTCTACTTTTTCACGGCTTTTCCAACTTTGAAGTCAAAAAACACCAACTTAGAGGCTTCGCAGCATATATGTTCCATACACGGATTTACTCAGAATTCGGAGTAGAACATTTCGTGTGTCTGTGTGTGTGTGTGTGTGTGTCTGTGTGTCTGTGTGTCTGTGTGTGTGTCCGTCCCCCCCTTATAACTTTTGATCCGCTCAATTTACAGAGCCTAAAATTTCAGAATATATAAACAGTTACAGGCCTACAAAACTTTTATACTCGGAATTTTGAATTTTTGTTTCAGTCAGGGGTTATCAACTTTTGAATTTTTATTTTATTTTTCCCTATATCTCAGAAACCATAAAAGCTAGAACGCTGAAAATTGGTATAAACATAGACAAATACAAAATCTCAAATTAGTTTTTTCAAAAAAATTCCAGGGTTTCTCAAACATTTTTTATTAAGAAAAGTATTTTTTTATGATAAATTTAGGAGTTTAACTGCCTATATTTCCATTTATTTTTAAAATATCGAAAAAAGCCGAAACACCCCAACTAGATAATTTAATTTTATATAAAAAATATTAACATTGTAGCAGTACATCTCAAATTTTTTTTAACAATTTTTATAAAAATTGAATTTAGTGACGACATCGCTTCATACAATTTGTAGGGCAGTCGCCTATACACATGTAAGAAGACTTAATAGTTTGATAGGTACTTAATCTCCAAACATACATACAGAACCATCATGCTGTTTTCATATTCCGGGTAGGAAAACAGGACTGAACTCCATACTGTCCTATCTTGACATACATACCAACATGTGTTAAAATTTTCAATAATTTGGATTTATGGGTTTATAGTTTGTTTCTTATTCTTCAACTATACATACTATCGCTATCGACAGTTGGATCTCATGTGTTACATGCAACTAGTAAAATAAATAATAATGAAATTAAATAAAACATTTTTTCATCTGTATTCCAACTGTCGATTTGTTCAGGAGAACTTTGTTCTCTTAACATATCGACAATGTATCAAGCCAGAATACGCGAGAATTGTATGGAGAGGTCTACTTTTTTCACGGCTTTTCCAACTTTGAAGTCAAAAAACACCAACTTAGAGGCTTCGCAGCATATATGTTCCATACACGGATTTACTCGGAATTCGGAGTAGAACATTTCGTGTGTCTGTGTGTGTGTGTCTGTGTGTGTGTCCCCCCCCCCCTTATAACTTTTGATCCGCTCAATTTACAAAGCCCAAAATTTCAGAATATATAAACAGTTATAGGCCTACAAAACTTTTATACTCAGAATTTATAATTTTTGTTTCAGTCAGGGGTTATCAACTTTTGAATTTTTAATTTATTTTTTCATATATCTCAGAAACCATAAAAGCTAAAACGCTGAAAATTGGTACAAATATAGACAAATACAAAATCTCAAATCAGTTTATTCAAAAAAAAAGTTCCAGGGTTTCTCAAACATTTTTTATTAAGAAAAATATTTTTTGTATGATAAATTTATGAGTTAAACTGCTTATATTTTCATTTTTTTTTAAATATCGAAAAAAGCCGAAACACCCCAACTAGATAATTTAATTTTCTACAAAAAATATTAACATGGTATTAGCACATCTCAAACTTTTTTTAACAATTTTTATAAAAATGGAATGTAGTGACGACATTGCTTCATACAATTTGTAGGGCAGTCGCCTATACACAATATGTAAGAAGACTTAATAGTTTGATAGGTACTTAATCTCCAAACATACATACAGAACCATCATGCTGTTTTCATATTCCGGGTAGGAAAACAGGACTGACCTCCATACTGTCCTATCTTGACATACATACCAACATGTGTTAAAATTGTTAAAAAAAAATTGAGATGTGCTAATACAATGAAAATTTTTTTATAGAAAATTAAATGATCTAGTTGGGTTATTTCGGTTTTTTTCGATATTTTTAAAAGAAATGGAAATATAGGCAGTTTAACTCAAAAATTTATCATAAAAAAAGTATTTTTCTTAATAAAAAATGTTTGAGAAACCCTGGAATTTCTTTGAAAAATTGAAGTTGAGAATTTGTGTATGTCTATGTATATACCAATTTTCAGCGTTCTAACTTTTATGGTTTTTGAGATATATGAAAAAATAAACCCAAATTTCAAAAGTTGATAACCCCTGACTGAAACAAAAATTCATAATACTGAGTATAAAAGTTTTGTTGGCTTATAACTGTTTATATATTCTGAAAATTTGGGCTCTGTAAATTGAGCGGATCAAAAGTTATAAGGGGGGGACGAACACACACCACACACACACACACACACACACCACACACACTCACACACAGACACACAAAACTCACATAAAATGTTCTACTCCGAATTCTGAGTAAATCCATGTATGGGAACATATATGCTGCGAGGCCTCTAGTTGGTGTTATTAGCATGCAAAAAGTCCACTACGACATACAAAATTTTCCTTCGTACACGCATCTTGGCTTAATAATGTCGATTCATTAAGAGAATTGAATTCTCATGAACGAATCGACAGTTGGAATAATGATTACAGATTAAAACTCAGGTAATTAATTGATGGACAGAGATTAAAAGATGTAACAAGAATATAACTTACTCCTTTAATATTTCTTTTGTGTGCAGCTATGTATAATGACAAACGATTAATTTAGTACAAATATTTCAAGTACCTACCTACTTATTTCTAGTTATAAATATGTTTCGCGAATCTTGAACTATGAACAACGATTGGGCAGCGTTAGGACGTAGCTGGAGGTCTGGTCGGAGCGAATGGTTTGTGAAACCGGGGAGCTCCTTATATACCGAGTTTTGCAGTAGCTCGGTGGGCGTTTATGGTATCTCGACGCTCGCGCTTGGCGCAGTCCATCTGGCGTAGCGGCTTAGCGCTTCGTAGCGATGTGGCGCAATGAATGTTGCCCCACAAATGAATTGGTACCTACCTACCTACAACTACATAGGTAGCTACACATGTTCCTACCATCCCTAAATTAAGCATAATAGTAATAAAAATAATAATGAACACTTCCATGCACCTTGCGCAAGTGAAGAGTTTATTGCCGTACGGCAATTTCTACCAACTAACCTGTGTTTCCAGGCCAGAGTAATGAATTTAAATAAATTTCTCCTTTGCTGGGAATCGAACCCAGGACGCCCGCACAGAAACCGAACGGCTTTCCAACTGTGCCACGACGGTCGGCACAGTTAAATTAAGCATAGGTATCATAATGCTTGTCCAACTGTCGATTTGTTCAGGAGAACTTTGTTCTCTTAACATATCGACAATGTATCAAGCCAGAATACGCGAGAATTGTATGGAGAGGTCTACTTTTTTCACGGCTTTTCCAACTTTGAGGTCAAAAAACACCAACTTAGAGGCTTCGCAGCATATATGTTCCATACACGGATTTACTCAGAATTCGGAGTAGAACATTTCGTGTGTCTGTGTGTGTGTGTGTGTGTGTGTGTGTGTGTGTGTCTGTGTGTCTGTGTGTCCCCCCCCCCTTATAACTTTTGATCCGCTCAATTTACAGAGCCTAAAATTTCAGAATATATAAACAGTTACAGGGCTACAAAACTTTAATACTCGGAATTTTGAATTTTTGTTTCAGTCAGGGGTTATCAACTTTTGAATTTTTATTTTATTTTTCCATATATCTCAGAAACCATAAACGCTAGAACGCTGAAAATTGGTACAAACATAGACAAACACAAAATCTCAAATTAGTTTTTTCAAAATATTCCAGGGTTTCTCAAACATTTTTTATTAAGAAAAATATTTTTTTTATGATAAATTTATGAGTTTAACTGCCTATATTTCCATAACTTTTACAATTATCGAAAAAAGCCGAAACACCCCAACTAGATAATTTAATTTCCTATAAAAAATATTAACATTGTAGTAGAAGATCTCAATTTTTTTTTAACAATTTTTTTAAAAATTGAATTTAGTGACGACATCGCTTCATACATTTTGTATGGCAGTTGCCTATACACAATATGTAAGAAGACTTAATAGTTTGATACTTCATCTCCAAACATACATACATACCATCATGCTATTTGCATATTCTGGGTAGGAAAAATGATCTTCCTCCATACTATCCTATCTTGACATACATACCTACATATGTTGTATAGAAAACAAAATATCTGAAAATATTCAATAATTTGTATCTATGGGTTTATAGTTTGGTACATATTCTTCAACTATACATACTATCGCTATCGACAGTTGGATCTCATGTGTTACGTGCAACTAGTTATTACGGTCTTTATGAAGGTCACGGTCGGAAAAAAGTAAACTGTTGAAGCATAATACATAGAATATAAATACATCATACTGGTCTAAAAATTTAACTATTACAAAGAGAGAAAAAAAAACATAATATATGTTATTTAAACAGAAAAATAAAACAAAATACAAAAAAATAATATTAATTAGAGCAGTGGTTCTTAACCTGGGTTCGATCGAACCCCAGGGGTTCAATGAGTCAGTCTCGGGGGTAAGAAGTCACTGATTTGAAGTAAATATTAATTAATATGTTTCATGTTTTGATTTAACCAATAAAATATAACGTTTTGATCTTTGTTTATTTTTTTTTTCATTTTGTACACCTGTATATAAATATATACCATGTTTTGAATTTGTAATAATCTAATTATATTTTTCAAATTAGGTGGGGTTCGGTACCTCCATAAAGGTTAAGAACCACTGAATTAGGGTATTATAAAAGGAAATCCTGTATGTTCTCATTATCAATAAGCCATGACTTGAGACGATTAACAAATAATGGTGAGTGATTATTTAGAGAATAAAGAAACACTGTGTATGATCTAGGAGCTACATACATTGGTAACATATTGTATGATCTAGGACATTCTAGGAACTACATACATAGAATGTCTTTGCGTTGATCTCTTATTACAGATTGTAACTTTATGTAGGTACATTATTAAGGCGATCACTTGTGCGATTTTAATATAGTGCCATTTTAGATGAGTGTGTGGGAATGGTATACGCATGCGCCGTATTTTTATAAGGTTACGCACACTCGCATACCTCTCGCTGGTAACCTCTAATTGTGGGATTACCAAGTCAAAGTAGGTATTCAAATTTTGTTTGGAAATATTCTCAGCATTTTCAAGAAATGAGGATATTTTTGAAAAATTCTTTATATAATGAAAACTTAATAATTCTTCAAGGATTATTTTAGGTTTCCTGAGCACGGGTTCACTTTGAAATATTTGACCAATAGGAAAATTGAGAATCACTGATCAGAAATTCTTGAAATATAATTCGGTTTACGCGAGTATTAGATATACAAATTCGCAAAATTTGAAAATAATCGGATGAGTACTTTAGTCCATATTCGATAAAGTAAATTAAACACGCCGTACATACATACATAACACATAGCACACACACAAATATGTACATTGTGGTGAAACTTCCAGAATACAATGATACTAGTTGATAATCTACAATAAAAAAATATTAATAACAATAAAATAACTTTGTACTAACCACTTTTTATTAGAACCAAGTCTACATGTTTCTAGAGCAATGCTCTCTTCCTCAGGACACTTAGTGAACTGTTCACTAAGTGTCCTGAGGAAGAGAGCATTGCTCTAGAAACATGTATACTTGGTTCTAATAAAAAGTGGTTAGTACAAAGTTATTTTATTGTTATTAATTAATGATGGAGCCACAAAAGAATAATTTCGCATTTGAAAAAATAAAAAAATACCTTAAAAATTTCAAATTCATAACTACCCACTATATCCCCTTGAGGTAGTGAGGAGTAGAAACAAAACAAAACAGAAGTATACCTACAGTAGGTATAAAAGAAAAATATTTTTTTAATTTTTTTATGTAGATATATTACAAATATAAAAAAATTCTTGGTATTTGTTCTATTGAAATTTATTTGATTATCGACGCGTTTCGTGCAAGGCACATCGTCAGAATAACACTCTACAAGACTGAGACTAGTGGTAATATACAAAATTTACATGACAGGTGTATAAAAATGTTGGTTTTTGAATGGCTGAAAAATAAGTTATATAATGCAAATGAATCTATACTTAAAATGTACGTTTTAATACAATGAAAGTAGTTGGGTCACTGGTTGTAGTCCCCTGTATCCATTAGGTCTGTAACAAAAGTTAAAACCAATGCATTTTACAAATATTTGGTAGTGATAATAATTATAAACAGTTTAATTGTGATCTTAATGCATTTATAAACAAAGGAAGGTATAGGTATGTATGTCTAACCCATCGGTTTCAATAATGGTGAATATGTATGATCAATTTGTTTATTGATGATTAATTTTTATGGATCCTTTTTTACTCTGTTTATTTCTAATATTTCTAGTCGGTCAAGTTTTCTACCTTTTATTCCCCGATGTATTATATTTATATTATGATCACTATTAAATTGGTGGTAGTTTTCGTTTATATGTTCTGCAAAATTTAAGGTGTCTATTGCATGCCATGTGTTCGTAAATTCTTGTTTTAAAGGCACGGCCTGTTTGTCCAATATAATATGTTTCTGTATTACAATTACAATTACATGAATTACAATTTAGTTCATAAATTCCGATGTTATCTAACTGTTCAACCTTGTCTTTAGTTATATCGAGAATTGTCGATCGACAAACTAAATTTAATTTTTTTTAAATTTAAAAGTAACTTTATGATATATTATGTGTTCTTACGATTCGCTCATTTTTGTATTTTTTGATGATTTTAAATATCCTGTAAGGTAATAATTAGTTTCTGTATATATATATATATATATATATATAGCCATTGATGAAGTACTGAAATACTTATAGGTATTTTAAATCAAACAAATGATTTGGTCTAAATATATATTTTTTTTCCTGAATTCAGGACGACCGTTTCAGCTTATTAGGCCCTTATCAACTGGTCAAAAAAAATACTGAAATACTTATGAGAAAAATCATAATACATACTGTTTCGTTAAATAAGGTAACTAAAATTTAATTCAATCTAAAATATAACTATCCATATTATACCCAATATATGTATGTAACGTGTTATTTCATAATAATATAAATTTACTGTTTTACAAGAAGCACTATACATGTTAATTACTTCATTGTACCCATGTACTTGTAAGTGTAAATTGTGTTTTATGGTAATATTCGTGCATGTACATAGGTATGTACCTAAGTTATAAATAATGGTTGATACGTGACATTTTAAGTAGGAAAATCCCATATCAACCTATTCGTAAATATTATAATGTATGCCAGTAAGACATAAGCGTATAAAAATAGGTAGGTAGTATACTTAGAATAATAATGATAGGTACATATCATTCCATGTGTGTTCTGGTCTATTTGTTGACCTCTCTCAACAATGGTTTTCATTCATTTTCCTGACGATGTTAATAATTATTAAGTATTTACGATGCTCATTTGACTATTCAAACATAGGTACAAGGTCTATTATCATTTATGTGCAGTCTATAAGAAAATATCAAATGACCTTATCATCCAGTCTAAAAAGTATACCTAAGTATAACAAATATACAAGTTCATCATTATATAATGTCGGTTTAGAATAGTGCTTCCACTCTTTTCTATTATTGTTTTCGAGTGTCCCGTAATAGCCGGGTAATCGAAAATACAACAGGCAACAATAACATCTCACATAGTTCAGCAATGAGGTTCACCACCCATTCTGAATATAGTGCCTTTTTAGGTGAGACGAGACTGGTGTGTGGGTATACACAGATATATTGTGCTCCTTTTTTTATAAGGCAATGCACAACCGCACACCTTTCGCTGGGTACCCCACATTGTGGGATATGCCGTGATGGTATGAATGAATGAATCATTATATAATGTTGTCTGTACAAGCAAATATAAAGAGGCTATCATCCAGTCTAATATGTAGGTATATAACAAATTGTACGGGGTCTATATTAACCAAATGTTATATAGGTAAGTAGAGTATGTATTAATCAAGTTTGAATTACAATCAAATATATAAGGCCATATAGTAGTTATGTAGTCTGTATATGCAAATATAAAGAAGCTTTCATCCAGTCTATTTCAAACGTAGGTATATACGACTAAATATAGGGATTATATTATATTAACCAACTATATAGAGTCTGTATTAACCAAATATGATGTAAAATGATATATACAAGGTCTATAATATAATTTTTAGTCTGTATTAGTATGTAGTCTGTAGGTAAAGCTATTATCCAGTCTAAAAAGTATATGACCAAGTAAACGGAGTATAGGTATATTAACCAAGTATACTGGAGTCTGTATGAAGTATAAGGAAATATACAAGATCTATAATATAATATGAAGTCTGTATTAGTATGTATTCTGTAGGTAAGGCTATCATCCAGTCTAAAAAGTATATGACCAAGTAAACGGAGTATAGGTATATTAACCAAGTATACTGGAGTCTGTATGAAGTATAAGGAAATATACAAGATCTATAATATAATATGTAGTCTGTATTAGTATGTATTCTGTAGGTAAGGCTATCATCCAGTCTAAAAAGTATATGACCAAGTAAACGGAGTATAGGTATATTAACCAAGTATACTGGAGTCTGTATGAAGTATAAGGAAATATACAAGATCTATAATATAATATGTAGTCTGTATTAGTATGTATTCTGTAGGTAAGGCTATCATCCAGTCTAAAAAGTATATGACCAAGTAAACGGAGTATAGGTATATTAACCAAGTATACTGGAGTCTGTATGAAGTATAAGGAAATATACAAGATCTATAATATAATATGTAGTCTGTATTAGTATGTATTCTGTAGGTAAGGCTATCATCCAGTCTAAAAAGTATATGACCAAGTAAACGGAGTATAGGTATATTAACCAAGTATACTGGAGTCTGTATGAAGTATAAGGAAATATACAAGATCTATAATATAATATGTAGTCTGTATTAGTATGTATTCTGTAGGTAAGGCTATCATCCAGTCTAAAAAGTATATGACCAAGTAAACGGAGTATAGGTATATTAACCAAGTATACTGGAGTCTGTATGAAGTATAAGGAAATATACAAGATCTATAATATAATATGTAGTCTGTATTAGTATGTATTCTGTAGGTAAGGCTATCATCCAGTCTAAAAAGTATATGACCAAGTAAACGGAGTATAGGTATATTAACCAAGTATACTGGAGTCTGTATGAAGTATAAGGAAATATACAAGATCTATAATATAATATGTAGTCTGTATTAGTATGTATTCTGTAGGTAAGGCTATCATCCAGTCTAAAAAGTATATGACCAAGTAAACGGAGTATAGGTATATTAACCAAGTATACTGGAGTCTGTATGAAGTATAAGGAAATATACAAGATCTATAATATAATATGTAGTCTGTATTAGTATGTATTCTGTAGGTAAGGCTATCATCCAGTCTAAAAAGTATATGACCAAGTAAACGGAGTATAGGTATATTAACCAAGTATACTGGAGTCTGTATGAAGTATAAGGAAATATACAAGATCTATAATATAATATGTAGTCTGTATTAGTATGTATTCTGTAGGTAAGGCTATCATCCAGTCTAAAAAGTATATGACCAAGTAAACGGAGTATAGGTATATTAACCAAGTATACTGGAGTCTGTATGAAGTATAAGGAAATATACAAGATCTATTATATAATATGTAGTCTGTATTAGTATGTATTCTGTAGGTAAGGCTATCATCCAGTCTAAAAAGTATATGACCAAGTAAACGGAGTATAGGTATATTAACCAAGTATACTGGAGTCTGTATGAAGTATAAGGAAATATACAAGATCTATAATATAATATGTAGTCTGTATTAGTATGTATTCTGTAGGTAAGGCTATCATCCAGTCTAAAAAGTATATGACCAAGTAAACGGAGTATAGGTATATTAACCAAGTATACTGGAGTCTGTATGAAGTATAAGGAAATATACAAGATCTATAATATAATATGTAGTCTGTATTAGTATGTATTCTGTAGGTAAGGCTATCATCCAGTCTAAAAAGTATATGACCAAGTAAACGGAGTATAGGTATATTAACCAAGTATACTGGAGTCTGTATGAAGTATAAGGAAATATACAAGATCTATAATATAATATGTAGTCTGTATTAGTATGTATTCTGTAGGTAAGGCTATCATCCAGTCTAAAAAGTATATGACCAAGTAAACGGAGTATAGGTATATTAACCAAGTATACTGGAGTCTGTATGAAGTATAAGGAAATATAAAAGATCTATAATATAATATGTAGTCTGTATTAGTATGTATTCTGTAGGTAAGGCTATCATCCAGTCTAAAAAGTATATGACCAAGTAAACGGAGTATAGGTATATTAACCAAGTATACTGGAGTCTGTATGAAGTATAAGGAAATATACAAGATCTATAATATAATATGTAGTCTGTATTAGTATGTATTCTGTAGGTAAGGCTATCATCCAGTCTAAAAAGTATATGACCAAGTAAACGGAGTATAGGTATATTAACCAAGTATACTGGAGTCTGTATGAAGTATAAGGAAATATACAAGATCTATAATATAATATGTAGTCTGTATTAGTATGTATTCTGTAGGTAAGGCTATCATCCAGTCTAAAAAGTATATGACCAAGTAAACGGAGTATAGGTATATTAACCAAGTATACTGGAGTCTGTATGAAGTATAAGGAAATATACAAGATCTATAATATAATATGTAGTCTGTATTAGTATGTATTCTGTAGGTAAGGCTATCATCCAGTCTAAAAAGTATATGACCAAGTAAACGGAGTATAGGTATATTAACCAAGTATACTGGAGTCTGTATGAAGTATAAGGAAATATAAAAGATCTATAATATAATATGTAGTCTGTATTAGTATGTATTCTGTAGGTAAGGCTATCATCCAGTCTAAAAAGTATATGACCAAGTAAACGGAGTATAGGTATATTAACCAAGTATACTGGAGTCTGTATGAAGTATAAGGAAATATACAAGATCTATAATATAATATGTAGTCTGTATTAGTATGTATTCTGTAGGTAAGGCTATCATCCAGTCTAAAAAGTATATGACCAAGTAAACGGAGTATAGGTATATTAACCAAGTATACTGGAGTCTGTATGAAGTATAAGGAAATATACAAGATCTATAATATAATATGTAGTCTGTATTAGTATGTATTCGTATGTATTCTGTAGGTAAGGCTATCATCCAGTCTAAAAAGTATATGACTAAGTATACGGAGTACCTATATATTAACCAAGTATATGGAGTCTGTGTTAAGCAGGTATGAAGTATAAGAAAATATACAAGGTCTATTTAGTATGTATTAGTATGTAGTCTGTAGGTAAGGCTATCATCCAGTCTAAAAAGTATATGACCAAGTATCATCATCATCATTGGCACTACAGTCCGCTACGGACTCTGGCCTCCTCCAGAAATTGTCTCCATCCCTCCCTGTCAACCGCCAGTCTTCTCCAATTTATCAGGTCCATTTCTCCTATATCACACAGCACATCGTCCAGCCATCTCAACCTATGTCTGCCTCTACTTCTTCTGCCTTCGGGACAGGTGTCTAATACTTTTTTAGGAATACGGTCATCATCCATCCGGCAAACATGTCCAAGCCAACGTAGGCGCTGAATTTTAATAAATTGGACTACATTCGTTTCTTTGTACATTGCCTCCAGCTCATGATTATACCGTATTCTCCAGACCCCTCCATCGTTAGTTGGGCCAAAGATTTTCCTTAATATCTTCCTTATGACCAAGTATACGGAGTATATATTAATCAAGTATCAAGTCAGTATTAACCAAGTATGAAGTATAAAGAAAATATACAAGGTCTTATATATTTCTATAAAATAAAATAAAATTTCAAAAATTGGGGTAAACCACAATTTTTCACTAAACTTTTAAATACTAGAAATAAATGAAGCTGAAAATAAAAAAAAATACGATAATTCAATATTTGAAAGCAAAAATTAAAAAATACTCGTGTAGAATAATTTTATTTTATTTGTATGTAGCTTCTCGGGCAACTAACAGGTAGGTACTATGTCAAATAAATATTTAACACGCACCCAATAACAAGTTGCCACATTCTGGAGACTTACGATATTAATACAGATCCAGACTGAAAACACAATTAAAAACTGTGTCTCCACCGGTAATCGAACCCGGGACCCTTGGATCAGCAGTCAGATACCTTATAATTTAAACAGGATTCGAACCAAGGTCTGGCCTCTGGATTCAACAAATTTACAATTCAAACTATGAATCGTTTCATCACACATTAGCTATAGATCCGTTCTAAATGAAATATCCAAGTAATACTGGAGTATATGTAATGTTACTGTGCACCTAAGGGAATATTTCCTATGCATGAACGATCTTTTAGGTATATCAGAGCCAATAGGGATAATCATCCTTTTATTTCATCTTTTATATCAGAGCCAATAGGGATAATCATCATTTTATTTCATCTTTTACGATCTAATCACGGTCGACATGATTGCAACGTATTCCATCCCAACACTATGCTACTATGCGTTTATAATAAATTTCAGTCATTAATCCATCGCTATAGTGCATGGTCGTTGGCTGCATATTATGGTGCATTTCTAATCGATATTTATTGCGTCAATACAATGAGTTGTTATTACTAAATCGTCGGTTTTAGTCAAAATGTCGTTCAAACCATATTTAGATTTAATATTTTTTATAACAGTGCTTCGGATTTCAAATGCTATTGTGCTCAACAAGTGTTGTGGTTCCGGCGAAGTCCTCGACGAAAAATATGACTGTGTAAAAAATACAAATTCAGCAACTGTACGACTTGATCCACCGATCGATAACCTTCAAAATCAGCTGAAGATCGATAACCTCGACTATGCCCTCAAACATAATAACCCCTGCTACGTGAGCAACTTTTCTATGCTTCCTTTATCCGCATTCAGGTTCTCCGACACAGACGGAAGCCTGAGACTGAGAAGCGCCCCCATAAAACAACTCCAAGTGGAAAACGATTTTTTCTGTTTGGATTCATTCCTTGGCGCGACATACGTTATGTTCTGTCCGTGTTTGGAGCACGATTGCAGGGCAAACAAAATATATGATAATTTGACGTTGTACTTTTGCGATTATGAACCGAAAACTCGTCCGATATTCAATTTGACTTCCGCCATAACCATTTCGCACAACTACACGATAAAGAAAAAGCAACTTGACTGTCTCTATATGGTTTTTACCTTCGAATATGGAGTCGAGTTCTTCGACGATGAAGCATTGATTGATTATATACTTCCAAAATACGAAATCAGCTGTATAGGCTACGATGATTATAAACCGAATTTGTTTGACATTAGACTATGTAGAAATCCAAAGATCCAGGCTGCCAATCATTTCAATTTCAAGATCTATTATACTTTTGTCACAATCGAATTTATCCTAACAGCGATGATTATTTTTCTTCACGTCTGGCTTGAAGAACTCAACACGATATATGGAAAATGTTTGATATTTCATGCAGGAGCCTCGTTCTTGACAAAGATTGTCTACATCAGTGTCCACGCCACAAGTTACTTTAAAAATTCTACAATTGCAGATGGATTCCCGAGATTTTCGCTAGGTAACTAAATTATTTTACTTTGATTTCTAATCTTATTTTATGCCTTTTTTAAAATTATTTTCATTAACATTGTTACACTTTTATTTAAACAAACATTATTTTAATATCATTATATTCACAAATTTAAGACAAATTTAATATTTCAATTCAGACGAAACGGGAACATATAGGTATTCCAACTGTCAATTTTCTCAAGAGAATTTTATTCTCTTAACCTATCAACAAAGAATCAAGCCAAGATACGTGAGATTTGTAGGATAACTAAAAGAGGGAGAGCAAATTAAGTTGTACAGTATTCATACAAAAAATAAATAAATAAATAAATAAAAAAAAAATATCTATATATTGTTATCTCGGATCAGGTTGGATAATTCTTTCATATACCTGCTATACGGAGTGTGAAATATGTCTAAACTATTGAAATTTTTGTTAAATGTTTCGCAGATACGAGGAACGGTGGAATGTTTTCGGTGATTTGTTCAGACCTTGGTTCGAATCCTGTTTAAATTATAAGGTATCTGACTGCTGATCCAAGGGTCCCGGGTTCGATTCCCAGTGGAGACACAGTTTTTAATTGTTTTTTAATCTGGATCTGTGAGACGATAAATATCGTAAGTCTCCAGAATGTGGCAACTTGTTATTGGGTGCGTGTTAAATATTTATTTGACATAGTACCTACCTGTTAGTTGCCCGAGAAGCTACATACAAATAAAATAAAATTATTCTACACGAGTATTTTTTAATTTTTGCTTTCAAATATTGAATTATCGTATTTTTTTTTATTTTCAGCTTCATTTATTTCTAGTATTTAAAAGTTTAGTGAAAAATTGTGGTTTACCTCAATTTTTGAAATTTTATTTTATTTTATAGAAATATATATGACCTTGTATATTTCTTTATACTTCATACTTGGTTAATACTGACTTGATACTTGATTAATATATACTCCGTATACTTGGTCATATACTTTTTAGACTGGATGATGTTTACATACTATCATCATCGACAGTTGAATATCATGTGTGATATTTAACTTGTAATATTTATTTACTTTACTTCATGTATTAGTGTTAATATTATTTAATGTTTGTTTTAATATATATATATATATATATATATATATATATATATATATATATATATATATATATATATATATATATATATATATATATATATATATATATATATATATATATATATATATATATATATATATATATATATATATATATATATATATATATATATATATATATATATATATATATATATATATATATATATATATATATATATATATATATATATATATATATATATATATATATATATATATATATATATATATATATATATATATATATATATATATAATGTCATGTTATAGAAAATTATGTATAGGGAAAAATTAATAATTGGGAATTTATAGTTTTTTTTGTGCGAACACACTAAATTGATTTTTGTCAGGTGGCAATATTTTTTATGATTAGCAAAGCTTATGTCAAATTCTTTCTTTTTGCATACACCTATCGAAGCGGTACGGCCAGTGTAGGAAAATGGCGGCCGACGTCGATTTGAATTTCTGAATTTGGGGTAAGTTTGTTTTATGTGTTCGTATGTCAAGATAGTTTGGCGAGAGATCATTTTTCAAACCAATAATCCTGTTTTCTTTTCTATAATCTAGATGCTGATATAAATGTCAGTCATCCCAAATTCAATCCTACCCTGATATTGCGCACCCATTCTGACGAAAATAATTTTTATTTAATTCTACAAATGGATTATTCGAATGTTATTCCATTTAGTTTTCCATTGGAAATATATTTTATTTGGATATTATTTTGCAATTACCATGCTTGCATATACACGACGATGAAATGTACGACATTTAATTCTGCCTAACCTAAAATTTTATAACTGACGACAAAGGAGCCACATATAGGAAATTGTCGGAGACAATTTCTTCATTTGGATTTTTACTTGGACACAAACAAATTTCTTCACTTGGATTTTTACTTGGACACAAACAAATTTCTTCACTTGGATTTTATTGTAACATAGAGGGATCAAGATACAAATAGTCACGAGAATTTTAAAATCTAAATACATCTTCTACAACCGGATTCATTTGAAGATATTGGTCATCGAGGGGATCTCCTTATTCATGCTGCGAGTCGATATTGTTTTATAATGTTTACTCCATAGCTGTATGATGAGTTATACCTTTATGATTTTATTGTCTGAATATATGAATGTGAATCCATTATGTTTGAACCTAATATAGATTGAAATCATGATTTTGAGTATGATATGAAAGAGATTTTGTTTGATTTGATTTTGATGTAAATTCATGTTATATATAAGTTTCAATCTTTAACATTATTTTTATAACAAATATTTAAAAATTTCACTTTTATATTCAATTTTCATTTTCCTCTTATAGGAAATAGTTGGTACTATACAAACAAAGTTTGATATTTTAGAGTCATGTATTATAATTTATTTCTACAATAAAAATGTAAATATCTCAAAGTGCGTTATCTCTCTGTCTTCCTAATGCAGTACATCATTATCTCTCATATTCAGTTGATATTTTTATTTAATTTAATTCAATTGTTTGAATTCATTTTGTCTTCATATAGGTTCACGATTAAAAACATGACCCTGAGAGTAAAATTTTCATGAGTCTCATTGCCTCTATCGCTGACTGTTGGTGGAAGGAAGTGTTGAAGCATATCAAAATCTGTTCCATTATCTCACACCTTCTCATTGGCGCCCAACGTGGGGCCCCTTCTCATTAAAGTCACATCGAGGAGCTTAATTTTTAAAAATTCTTTGGCGTGGACTATTAGGCGTTCATGGATCGTGAATTTATGTGAGGACTGGCGCCCAGATTTTAAATTTTATACCTTTATTTTGTTGTACTGTGTTTGGAGGGGAGAGATTAATAGGTAGAATCTATAGAAAGTTTACGTTAGGTAGGAACTCCTATATTCCATATAAATCCCACCTTTTAACCTTCCTTAAAACTGACAAGGACACTAAGATGATCAACATGGCTTGGAGGATGACCAGGAAAGATCTGATGCTCAGTTATGTACAACATCAATACAATTTGGCTTTGAGCATATCTCACATCGTCAAAAGTTAAGTGATTGTTTTGTGTTTTTTCTATCATTTTATAACTGATCGTTGAAAGAATCTGAATTTTATTATGTCTCTTTTTATTCCAGCATACAGAAGCATTTATTTGAAGATTTTTTTTTATATTTGACAAATTTTCAATGTCAAAAGAAATTTCATTACCTACATAATTTGAATTTTTTTATATATGCAGAATGTTGTACAGAATGTATTGTTTCAGTAAAAAATTATTAATTACCTAGTGACAAGAATTATTGTTGAGTGTATTTTTTTTTTGAGGGAAATTATAATTATTGTTTATTGTAATTGCATTCTGTGGGGAGACAGATCTTTTCTAACTTTGGAAGTGAACAGTCATATTTACAAATTCAATTTTGATTATTTTTTTTGAAAAGAAAGTTCTTGTTTAAAGAGTTGATTATTAATTGGAAGAATAACTTAGTGATTTTTTTTAGAGAGAATATTTCAACATAATCATTTTAATGTTTTCTTTTCTTCTTAAATATGAACAATTTAGTTTTGGTGTTTTATCAAGATTTATTTTTTTTAATTTCATTATAGTGTGGAAAGGAATTGTTAAATAATTTTCAATTAGTATTCTAGGGGGATTTATTTGTTAAAGGGGGAAGTGTGAAAATTTTTCATCGTTGTTTAACAGGTGTGATTAATTCTTTTTACAATTTTCAGATTTTGGATTTTGTTTTATTCGAGATTCACTTCTGGAAGCTTTTATATTAATACCATAATATTCAGATGATTTTAAAGGGAAAATCTCACATTTAATACAAATAAGTGGAGGTAAAAAGGTATTATTTATTATATTGAATTTTTCACTACTACAGTTTTTTTTTATATATGTTTTGAGTTTATTATGCATTTTTCCAGTTATTTTTAGGAAGATTAATATCCCATATTGAGGTGTGATTTTGTTTATCATTAAATATAGTATTTTATTTTTAAAAAAGAGGTCATTATTTGTTATTTTAAAGGGAATCAATAATTATTTGTTCAATGAATTTTATAGAAACGAATTAACGCCACCTGTGAATAAACGGTCATACTTTTATGTGATTCAGTTATCTATTCAATATTTTCTGTATTTCGAATATCACGAGCGATTAATTGTTATATATTATAGAAATCTACTTACCGACATAAATACGATTTGTCATTCTGACATTGTATAATGCGTTAATATTAAACGATAAATATAGTTGAATATAGGATGAATATTGTCAAATTATTGTTATTCAGAATCGTTTTAAGGTCAGTCTGATATTATTTATGGTTTTTGAACGTTTAATACAACATACTATAAAGTTAATCGTAATTTTCATATACTTGTTTGACGCAGAAATCATCTTGTCAAATTCAAAATAAAGTTTTGGTTTCATCTTTGAGATATCTAAAGAATATTGAACAATAGTTGGGTAATCGTTGACTTTTTATATTTTTTTTTATTCTTTTCGAGTAGTCCATTTATGTAAATCATAAATTCTTATTCTGAAATCAGTTTTTTTTTTATATGAACCGAAGTGTCAAAAGTTCAACATTTTTTATTTGTGAAGTGTTTTATACATTATCTATCAGTTTAATCTAGTTCGATTGTTTAATTTTAAAAACGATTAATTATGGAACCTATTCCAGATTCAATTTTTAACTCGAAAGTGGAATTTATAAATCAATTTAAAGTGCGTGTTTTGTCATCGTCAATCAAATTAAAAGATTTTAGTTTACATTCAAGATACTATAGGGAAACGATTTTTAATATTATTTTAAGGTTATTCATACAATTTGCTATTTGCATTATCGTTGGCAATAATAATAGGAATAATTTAGTGTATGATCACTCGTGTCATTTGACGGATTATACTGATTGTTTGAATTTATCAAGAACATTGAATTTTGGGGGGACGATCTTATCTAATAATACTTGTGATATTTTACCATTGTCAAATTCGGAACGCGTACATTCACATTCTATGCGTGATATGAGAATATCTGTTTTTGTTGAATTAAAATTTTAATCTGATAATAATATAGATTAACCGCGAATCTTTAGACATTATTAAAATTTTCAAATAAGATTTATTGTAGGATGATAAACGTTAATTTTATAAATCATTTTTTTTGTTATAATAATATCAGATATTTATTTTTCAGAATTTCACTTTGAATTGGAATGACTGTTTCCATTTACAATATTTCCTGTCTAAGTAATGTATTTAAGAACCATTAATAATGAGTTCATATTTTATTTATTTTATTATTTCCAATGAATAATTTAATTTAATAATCCATATTAGTGATGGAATTGACTGAGAAGTGCATAATAATTCAACGTTGCTAGAGTCGGATACATGATTTGTTTTAGATTCAAATCATTTTAAACTTGATTCTTTACATTTTAATATCATCTAAATAATATTTTAGTGATGATAGTTTCACTATATTCAAGATTTGATTTAGTTGAAAGATAATAGTTTTTTTTTATATAGAGATTTTTTGGAAACTTTTATTATGATGAATGGTGATTGTCAGAGTGGGGGTGAAATATTTATTGTATATAGATTTGTTTTAAATATTTTATTATTTTATTTATTTGTATGTTTGTTTTGGTTTGATGTGTTATTATTGGCATCGGCATGGCATACAGGATTATTTTAGATACAAATCTTATTTTTTTTATAATGTAGACAGGGGATTTAAAGTTTACAAGTGAATATTTTACATTTTATAATGATTTTTTTTTATGGACATCACAATTTATAGTTGATTAATTGTTATTTGTGAATGCTGTTAGTTATCTGTCGTCAGAATTACTTTGTTTCTTAGATAATGATGTAAATTCGCACATTACATCGTTATTGTTAGTTATATGGTGTTGTGGTTGTGCGACCATAATATAATATAATCTTGTTACAGAACAATTTAAAGAATCTGGTAATGGAGATTGAATAGCAGAAACAAATTGTGAATATGTTTTAAATTTCTGTGGTATTGTATATTTTTTTTGTATAAATCAGTTTTTAAGAATTTGATTCTGATATATTAAATTTTAATATTGAATTTGAAATTTTATTGTGGAGTATTACAACATTGTACAGCGCTTGAATACAAAACAGTTTAAAAATCTGGTAATGGAGATCAAATAGTAGAAACAAATTTTGAATTTGGTTTAAATTTCTGTGGTATTATATATTTTTTTTTGTATAAATCAGTTTTATGAATTTGATTCTGATAGATTAAATTTTAATATTGAATTTGAGATTTTATTGTGATGGGTTACATCGTTTTGTGGGTAAAAGAAATACAAATTTCTTTAATCATTGAGTGATAGACATCAAATCACAGGAAACATGAGAAGGGTTTAAAATTAATTTTTAATAATGAATAATTTTAATATTAATTTGTAGTAATCTGTGTGAAAACATAAAATATATAGGTTCCAGAATTTATTTGTTTAAATAGTTTTAATTGAGAAGGGATCTTGTATGTGATGTCACTGCTAATTAATAATTTATTTATTTATTTTCTTTTATATACAAGATATGAAGGTGTGGTTGTTTGGTCTTGAACTGAATTTCATTCTATGGAATCTCATAGATGTGATAATTGACATTTTGTCATAATTTATTAAATGTTTTAAAATTTATTTTGAAGATTTGGGGTTTTTAATTTTTTTTTATAATTGATGTTAGGAATAGTATTAAATAATGTTTAACCAGTTTTTGTGTTAAATGTTATATTTTTTTTTTAGGAATTATATAATATTTATATTAAGACTTTCCATCCCATATGATAGCTCCTGCATTTTTCCGGCTTATAATTGGATTTTGCATTTTGTATCTCGCTTGAGGGTATCCGATGAGCCAAGAAATCTTTGTATTTCGCTTGAGGACATCTGATTTCCCAAGAGATCATTTTTTTTTTTATTTTATATCTCGCTTGAAAGTACTTTGCGACTTGAGAGATTATTCTTTATGCTAAAGCCTTTTCGGTCGTTTTAGCTAAAAAATGAAAATGAGCGATATATGAGAGTATTTTTAGTCAAATTTTCTACTAATAATTAAAAATTTGTTAGGGGAAAAGTTTTAAATTTAAAAATTGTAGTCTTCTTGTGAGCCTTCAATTATTTTTGGGATTTAGGGTGTAAGTTTCACTTGTTATAAAGTGATACTTGTAAAAATTGATGTAATAAAAGATCATAAAGTAACTCTAAATGAGTCGTTTTAATTTTATTTTATCATTTAATTGGGTGTTATGTTATTTCATTAATTGGGATCATTTTTTTTGTTTTTGTTAGGAGTTTTCTTTTCTTACAAGCGGAACTCTGTTATGTCAAATTGTACTTAAATATTTTAAAGTTAAATTTTTTGAGATATTTGTATTTAGGAATTGGGGATACATATTAGAAGGTTATGTTCTGAAGGAATAATATTTTATATTTCAAACAGTATTCGTTTTACAGGTCAATATTTTTTAATCCGTTAACATGATTTTGTATGTTTCAGGTTATATTTTTTTTGAATGGTAGATAAGTATATCGTTGTTTTACCATGTCTATTGTGTAACTGTTTCAGGATGATGATTTATGATGCAAATGATTTCCTTTTTTCTTTTCATATCCTTCGGTTTGATTTATGATCTCTGGGTTGGTTTCATAATTTGCAATTTTCAGTTTTTTTTTTAAAAAAAAAATTTCTATTAAATTTTTTTTATGTGGGGTTGCGGGTATGTCATGTTATAGAAAATTATGTATAGGGAAAAATTAATAATTGGGAATTTATAGTTTTTTTTGTGCGAACACACTAAATTGATTTTTGTCAGGTGGCAATATTTTTTATGATTAGCAAAGCTTATGTCAAATTCTTTCTTTTTGCATACACCTATCGAAGCGGTACGGCCAGTGTAGGAAAATGGCGGCCGACGTCGATTTGAATTTCTGAATTTGGGGTAAGTTTGTTTTATGTGTTCGTATGTCAAGATAGTTTGGCGAGAGATCATTTTTCAAACCAATAATCCTGTTTTCTTTTCTATAATCTAGATGCTGATATAAATGTCAGTCATCCCAAATTCAATCCTACCCTGATATTGCGCACCCATTCTGACGAAAATAATTTTTATTTAATTCTACAAATGGATTATTCGAATGTTATTCCATTTAGTTTTCCATTGGAAATATATTTTATTTGGATATTATTTTGCAATTACCATGCTTGCATATACACGACGATGAAATGTACGACATTTAATTCTGCCTAACCTAAAATTTTATAACTGACGACAAAGGAGTCACATATAGGAAATTGTCGGAGACAATTTCTTCATTTGGATTTTTACTTGGACACAAACAAATTTCTTCACTTGGATTTTATTGTAACATGGAGGGATCAAGATACAAATAGTCACGAGAATTTTAAAATCTAAATACATCTTCTACAACCGGATTCATTTGAGGATATTGGTCATCGAGGGGATCTCCTTATTCATGCTGCGAGTCGATATTGTTTTATAATGTTTACTCCATAGCTGTATGATGAGTTATACCTCTATGATTTTATTGTCTGAATATATGAATGTGAATCCATTATGTTTGAACCTAATATAGATTGAAATCATGATTTTGAGTATGATATGAAAGAGATTTTGTTTGATTTGATTTTGATGTAAATTCATGTTATATATAAGTTTCAATCTTTAACATTATTTTTATAACAAATATTTAAAAATTTCACTTTTATATTCAATTCTCATTTTCCTCTTATAGGAAATAGTTGGTACTATACAAACAAAGTTTGATATTTTAGAGTCATGTATTATAATTTATTTCTACAATAAAAATGTAAATATCTCAAAGTGCGTTATCTCTCTGTCTTCCTAATGCAGTACATCATTATCTCTCATATTCAGTTGATATTTTTATTTAATTTAATTCAATTGTTTGAATTCATTTTGTCTTCATATAGGTTCACGATTAAAAACATGACCCTGAGAGTAAAATTTTCATGAGTCTCATTGCCTCTATCGCTGACTGTTGGTGGAAGGAAGTGTTGAAGCATATCAAAATCTGTTCCATTATCACACACCTTCTCAATATATATATATATATATATATATATATATATATATATATATATATATATATATATATATATATATATATATATATATATATATATATATATATATATATATATATATATATATATATATATATATATATATATATATATATATATATATATATATATATATATATATGTTTAAATATAAATTTTCGCGGATTGTAGAGATATATGTATAGCTACTTTTCCGGGCTATCCGCTCGTTTTCGTCCTGAAAAGGACGGTTTTGCCGACGTTTCAACCGAATATCATCGGTCATTATCGAGGCTGGTATTATTGAACTTACGGAACACTGTCTTAATAGCACATATTTCCAATACAACGGAGAGATGTATAAACAAATAAGAGGTGCACCGATGGGATCTTCACTATCACCAGTAGCAGCAAACATCTACATGATGGCTTTTGAAGAAGATGCCTTAAACGACTATCCCCACAAACCAACTGTATGGGTCAGATACATTGATGACATTTTTATAATCTGGCGCCATGGTGAAGAAGAGCTGAGCAAATTTGTAATATACCTAAACAATAGACACACATCTATCCAGTTTACAATGGAAATGCAAATTAACGACCAATTACCATTCCTCGATGTGTTGGTAAAAAAGAATCCTGATTGTTCATTAAGTTTTACTGTATACCGGAAACCAACACATACCGACCGATACCTGAACGCAAACTCACACCACCACCCAGCCCAGTTAGCAGGATTAGTTAATACTCTAGTTACCCGGTCAAAAAGAATATCGGACGAGGAAAATATTAACCAAGAAATAAGTAGCCTCAAGAAAGCTCTCCTTGCTAACGGATATCATAACAATACTATAAATAGAGCAATTAAAAAAGATCAAACAGAAAAAAAGACAGAAAAAGATAAAGAAGAGATACGCGGGTTGGCGATACTTCCATACGTCAGTGGGTCTACGGATAAAATATGTCGAGTACTAAAAAAGTATAAAATTAGAACTGTTTTTAAAACAGACAGAAAAATCTCGTCTTTTTTACGACCGACCAAAGACAGTATTCCGTTAGAGTCACACGGTATATACGAGATCCCCTGCGGTACGTGCGAAAAAACTTACATCGGTCGCACAAACAGAAAAGTATCAGCACGCGTAGCCGAACACCGCTTAGACGTAAAACAAAATAAATCGACGTCAACACTGGCGAATCATGTGATGACAGAAGGCCACAAAATAGACTTCGATGCAGCAAAGACTCTTGTCCGTTTAAATAACGAGATTAATAGAGTATATAGAGAAGCCATCGAAATAGAAAAACGGCCCTTCGCAATGAACACAAGAGATGATTCTCGTCGTCTACCAGTGGCGTGGAAACCAGTACTTAATTCATATTCAAGTGACCGCGCATGGTTAAACGAATCAACGCCAATGACGCCAGTGCATACCGCTACAACTGTTCCCCCGCCCTCTGCCCTCCCGCACCTAGCTGTACGGCGATCGACACGCGCACATACCAGCGTGACGTCATACGACGAACGATATACAGCACGGTCACCGAGCTGCAGGGAAGACACCCTCACCACACCACCACTAACAACAGAGCGCGAATCGACGGTTACTCATGCTCACACCGCCACCCCTCCCACACGCCGCATCACACGCCAATACACCAACACGATACACAAATAGGAACGCGAAATGCAACGCGGTGTCAGTCGCACCGTGTCTACGTTTGCGAACCGACCAGCCTCGATAATGACCGATGATATTCGGTTGAAACGTCGGCAAAACCGTCCTTTTCAGGACGAAAACGAGCGGATAGCCCGGAAAAGTAGCTATACATATATATATATATATATATATATATATATATATATATATATATATATATATATATATATATATATATATATATATATATATATATATATATATATATATATATATATATATATATATATATATATATATATATATATATATATATATATATATATATATATATATATATATATATATATATATATATATATATATATATATATATATATATATATATATATATATATATATATATATATATATATATATATATATATATATATATATATATATATATATATATATATATATATATATATATATATATATATATATATATATATATATATATATATATATATATATATATATATATATATATATATATATATATATATATATATATATATATATATATATATATATATATATATATATATATATATATATATATATATATATATATATATATATATATATATATATATATATATATATATATATATATATATATATATATATATATATATATATATATATATATATATATATATATATATATATATATGATGCGTATAGAGAGAAGGGAAAATATTGCACCTACCTTGGCAGCCTTCTTCCTTCGTCTTGTGTAGTGTCTTCACGGTGGGCACCACACTAACCTCTATAACACAACACTGTTTTACACTTTAAAACTTCCTCTGAACACGGTTCAGGAATTCAAAATAGCGCACGGCGCGTAGTTTCGATGATTGATGCGAAAAGGTAGAAAATATGTATATTTTCTCTTGTGTCGACTATATAACTTTCTGTCACAGTGCAATGCGTTCACCCACGACGAGAGAGTAATGACGATAGTTTTCGTTCCTATGTAGGTAACAATATTTCAGGGATCGGAAAAGGTTGGAAGTGTTGCCACATTTACCGAACATCCTCCCCTCCGAAGAGGCCTGGTATGTATACCACGGCTCTTCTAAAACTATATGACAAACACATAACGAAATATAAAAAAAATACATAAATTTGGAGACATATAGCAAACAAATCCCCAAACTTAATGGTCATGTGAAGGTACGACCTTCATACAAGCAAAAAAAAATAAGATAAACAAAAGGTAAAAAAAGTATGCCTAACTAATACAAAATAAAGGAAAACTTAAACTTTACAAATCATTGTCATTTTGACAAGGAAGTGGGCATAGCTTCGAAACTGGTCTCATCAAGATACCACTAGGTGTCTTCAATTCAACCACACGAGTGACTCCGTCCTGAGAGGAGACAAGCTTCGATATTCTACCCAATCGCCACTGCAAGGGTGGCATGTTGTCCTCTCGTATGACAACAAGATCTCCGATATTTGGAGGAATCGTGGCCTTAAGCCATTTAGATCTCTGCTGGAGAGTATGCAGGTACTCTCGCTGCCACCTGTTCCAGAATGATTGGGAAATCGACTTAATTAATTGGTAACGTGTAAGTCTAGAAACGTGCACGTCATCCATACGTTTTTCAGGAACGGCTACAAGAGGTTGACCTATTAAAAAATGGCCTGGAGTTAGTACATTCCACTCTGAGGCGTCCTCCGACAGAGACGTTAAAGGTCTTGAATTCATGACTGCCTCTACTTCCGCACAAACCGTCATGAACTCTTCTAAAGTTAATATCTGCTCTCCAATTACTCTCTTCAGTAAGGTTTTAGCCACCTTAATTCCGGCTTCAAACAATCCTCCGCTGTTTGGGTAACTTGGAGCATTAAAATGCCAACTGATACCACGCTGGCTGGCTTTGTTTGACAATACCTCCTGCACTGCTGAACTTGAGAGGTACTTATCAACTTCATTGAGATGTCTGCTACTCCCTACATAATTTGTGCCGTAATCTGATCGAATAAACGTCGGAAGTCCTCTACGGGATGAGAACCTCGAGAAGGCTGCAAGAAATCCCTCAGTTGAGAGGTCCGACACAACTTCTAGATGGACTGCCTTCGTGGCCAGACAGACAAATATGCATAAGTAGGCCTTAAAGGTTTTAGAGTTTCTTATTTTATTTGCTCGCATAGTAAAGGGACCACCATAATCTGTGGCGACTCGTTCGAAGACCCGACCGACTCGAACACGGTCCGATGGGAGGTCTGCCATCTGAGGGCACACCGACTTGGGGTTTACCTTAAAACACGTGACGCACTTATGAATACGACTACGTATTACACGCCGAGCAGAAACAATCCAAAACTGCTGTTGTAAAATAGCATTCAGCGCATTGGGACCGATATGGCAATGTACCTTATGATAGTTGTCTACAATCAGATTAGTTAAGTGAGAAGATTTAGGGAGAAGAATGGGAAATTTAGAATTATATGGAAGAGTAGAATGTCTCAGTCTCCCTCCAACTCGTATCATACCTTCGCTATCCAGGAAGGGAAATAATTTTTGCAAGTGTTTCACGGAGCAGGGACGGCCATTCCTCAACTTGTCTATCTGTTCAGAAAACGCAATTAATTGTTCCCATTTAATAAGTTTGAAGAGCGATAATTTTAACTCCTCTACAGAAAGAGGACCGGTACATTTTTTAAATTTGTGACGACAATTATTGATAAATCTTATGCAGTAAGCTGTAGTTCGTTGCAGTCGTTGCAAGGAACTAAATTTAATAACAAAAGACTCCTCCATGTCTGCACATAGAGCAATCACCTTGGTCTCACGGAGACCAGGGAGTTTGTGTGAGTCTAAAGACTCTCTCTTTTGGCACGGCCAAGTTTCGAAAGAGTCCTTTAGCCATGGTGGATGCCACCACAATTCATGATCCAATAATACGGAGGGATATGCACCCCTAGATGAAATGTCAGCGCAGTTTAATTTTGATGGTACATATCTCCATGTGATATGGGCCGTAGAACTTAAAATCTGGGAAACATGGTTTCCTTCGTAGATTTGTAGTAAGTGAGGCGGGGTTTGGAGCCACGACAGGGGCTACCTTTGACTTAGCCGCCAAGAGGCTGACATTCACCTGACCCTAAGATACACGACTGCAGCATATCCACAGAGTGAACCATCGCAAAATCCATGTATGGATACTTCAGTTAAACCCTCGTGAAATGCTTGTCTTGGAATATTAAATCTCTCAATAACACTTAAATCAGCTACAAAATTCTTCCATTCTTTGACAATTTCTTGAGGCGGAATGTCATCCCAAGAAGTGTGCAACAACCATAATTTCTGAATGATTAATTTTGCCTTGAACGTTATAGGAGAGATCCAACCCAATGGATCGAATATTCTTGCAATAGTAGATAAAATCGCTCTCTTGGTGCATTCATCTCCGGGCACATTCACTCGATACCTAAACACATCAGCTAATGGATCCCACTGGATCCCTAAGACCTTAATGCAAGGAGACGAGTCTGCAACGTCGAAAGATCTTGGCACTTCACAATGATCAGCTGGTACATCTTCAAGCAACTGGTTGCAATTCGATGACCATTTACGTAGCTCGAAACCTCCCATTTTTAGCAGTGAAATAAGTTCCTGCTTAAGTAGTACTGCATCCTGAAGTGTTGCAGCAGTGGTGATGATGTCATCAACAAATATTTGAGACTGTAAGACTTTCGAAGCCATAGGAAACTGAGACTCCCCAATCCTTGCGAGCTCACGGAGCACCCTCATGGAGGCATAAGGCGATGACGTCACGCCATATGTGACTGTGCACAAAGCGTAATGTCTA